>BPLR01010617.1:0-15256 GCA_021605095.1 Caerostris extrusa | reverse complement strand
AGATGGAAATACGGAATCTGTCTTCTGAAATAATTTTAATTTTTGAGGTGCCTGGCGTCTATTGCACTTGACAAACAGTTCACCACAGTCTTTACTGTTAGCACATATATTCTGTATTTCCTTGTATTAATTTTCTTTAAAAAGTGTATTTTGATATTAAATATTTTAATAACTTGAGATGTAATGAAACAAAATATTTTTTTGTTTTTTTTCCCATATATTCAAGGACTACTCTTGAAGTTAGGATTATTTCAGGTTGCAAGTTTTATCATTAAACATTGCAGGTTTCAAAATCCCACTTATTAATAAAATAGTCATCAGTTGTTTTCATCAGAAGTTGCTATTAATTGTTTTTGGTATATTTTTATGGAATACTTTTAATACAAATATATTAAGTTTTCAAATGTTTTTTTTTCTGTCTGAAGAAATTTATGTTTTGTTTAGTTTAAATTTTAAAAATCCTACTAGAAATTACTTCTTCTAAAAATATGATTACTTATGCAGGATAATATGCATTACTTATGCATATTATGGAAAAATAACGTATTAAATTTATTATAGCATATATAGAGTTTTTAGAAAATATCAGACAAAATTGCAAGTAATAGTTTAGTATAAGAAAGTGAAATAAACTTTTTTTTTGCCACATATCAGACCAAAGATGGCATGTTCCTGTGATAGTGAGCACTGTTTAGGTCAGTAGGTAGCATCTTATAGTGGTGTAGGTTGTCATTCCTGCCAGGGAATTTCAACAGTATGCCTTGCTATTGAGACAGTAGGGCTTATAGTTATCTGAAGTATAAGGTTGGTAATGGAAACTCAAAGCTTGTATGGTGAATAAGTTTCAGACTAAGCATCTGCCAAAGCTGCACGCGTTTGACATTATGTACTGGCAGTTTTGCGAAAACGCATTTTTCAGTACCCATAGACATGACGTGGGCTGGACAAAAACTTCCTGAACTCCTCGACTAAACAAATCGTATTACTTGCAGTTGAGCAAAATATTTCTACAAGCAACAGGGACACGTTACCAGAGATACCTTACAACAAAGAGACATGTTTCAAGTAAGGTGTCTCAAAGTCATTCACTTGGATGGGATATTTTACACGATGAAAGAATGCATTCGATTACAGAAAATATAGGTATTTTAAGTTGAAGAATATCTTTGCTTTAGAAAGACGATAGTATCTGCAACTGATTGTAATATCAGATGAATTCTACGCATATTTGCACAGGAGTTAATCGTTGATGTAACTAGTTTGGGGATGCCTTGTATTAATATTGGAGATCACATTTTCGAGCATCTGTTGTCAAGACTGGATTCATTAATATTAATTTAATATGCATTTTTATAACTCAAATCGCTTCGTGGCCATAAATTTTTTAAAAACTGCATTTCTGTATTCGGTGTTAAACAAATATTTTAATTCCTTATATCATATTTTGGGACCTTATGGCCGAGTGGCGCTCTGTGCCACAGGTTTTGGATTCAAGTCTAGGCGGCACCATGGATGTTTATAGTGGTTTGGAATCACTTTAAACCGTAGGTCCCGGTCTAATATGATCGTAGAACTTTAGGCGTAGGGCTGACAACCTTACTCCGTAAAAGATAACATCTCCTGTCTCGAAATCAGTCAGTAGGCGGACGGCCTTGGACCACCATGGGGGGCTGTCGCGCCACTGATGATGATGATATCATATTTCAAAATTTGTTGTATGTTTACTATTTGTTATACATAGATATTGGAAAATAGGAAAATAGTTTTCAATTTTAAGGATATTGCATAATTTTTACTGAGTTTTTTTATTTATCGTAAATATTAAAAAACGTTTCCTTTGCATTATAAATAATACATCATTTTCTTTGATGTTGTTTAGTTTCGTAAGCATCTTTCTGTATTTCAGCTGTCTGTTTCAATTTAAATAAATAACAACTTTAGATAAATTATGTATATAACTTCTGAAACGCTAAAGAACTGCGTCAATTAAAATGAAAAGGTTGACAATTTTATGAAAAATGGCACGAAAATTTATTGCCAACGATAGGCCTTAAATAAATATGGATAATATTTAACGTATGTTTTTATGTGTCTGTTTTAACTTATTTATTCAATAAATAAAAAATAAACTTTTGACATAAATTCCCTTTGGAGATTAGCTTTTTAGAAAATTCCATTTAGTTTTCCCTTCATTATTGAAAGTTTTAGTTTAATAAAATTTATTTTCGTGCGATATAGTTAGGTAGTCTCAGGAAAAAAATCTTTTTATTTTTTTACCCTCTTTTAAAAGTTTATTTAGTTTTACAACTCGTTACATTTAGTTTGATTTAAGATAATTTTGTTTATATTTAAACTTTAACAAGAATATAGAACGAAGAGATTATTTTAGAGAAAATTTCTTTTTATTAACATCGTAGTGTGTTAACATTTTTACACGTAACATAAAAAATGATATATTATGCTTATAATATTATTAAAATATATGTAGTATATATAAAAATACACTACATACATTACATATAAATGTAATGTATGTATTATAACTGTATTTTTATTATATAATATAATATAAATATAATTATATATACACTGAAGTGACAAAAGTCATGGGATAGCAATATGCAAATTTTCTGATGGCAGTAGCATCGCGTAGAACAGGTATAAATGCAGTGCTTTCGCAGAGCTTTCATTTCTGTTCAAATTATTCATGTGAAGAGGTTTTGACGTGATGATGACCGCACGACGGGAATTAACAGACTTTGAACGCGGAATGTTAGTTGGAGCTAGGCGCAAGGGTCATGCCATTTCGGAAATCGTTAGGGAATTCAACATTCCCAGATCCACTGTGTCAAGAGTGTGCCGAGAGCATGAAATTTCAGGCATAACATCCCACCATGGACAGCGCAGTGGTTGACCGCCTGCACTTAACGACCGAGACCGGCGACGTCTGCAAAGAGTCGTAAATTCTAACAGACAAGCAACACTGCTTCAAATAACCGCAGAAATCAATGTGGGACGTACAAGTGACTTGTCTGTTAAAACTGTGCGGAGAAATTTGGCTTTCTTGGGCTATTCCAGCAGACGACCGACTCGAGTGCCTTTACTGACAGAACGACATCGCTTGCAGCGACTCTCGTGGGCACGTGAGCATATCGGTTGGTCCCTAGATGAATGGAAAACCGTGGCCTGGTCCCATGAGTCACGATTTCAGTTGGTAAGAGCTGATGGTAGGGTTCGAGTGTGGCGCAGACCCCACGAAGCCATTGACCCAAACTGTCAGCAAGGCACTGTTCAAGCTGGTGGTGGCTCCGTAATGGTGTGGGCTGTTTTTTCATGGCATGGACTTGGTCCTCTGGTGCAACTGGACCGAACATTGACTGGAAATGCTTATGTTCAGCTACTTGGAGATCACTTGCAGCCATTCATGGACTTCATGTACCCAAACAACGATGGGATTTTTATGGATGACAATGCGCCATGTCACCGGGCCACAACTGTTCGCGATTGGTTTGAAGAACATTCTGGACAATTCCAACGAATGATCTGGCCACCTAGATCGCCCGACATGAATCCCATCGATCATTTATGGGACATCATCGAGAGGTCTGTTCGTGCCCAAAATCCTGCACCATCAACGCTTTCACAATTATGGACGTCTATCGAGACAGCATGGCTCAATATTCCTGCAGAAGACTTCCAACGACTTGTTGAGTCCATGCCACGTCGAGTTGCTGCACTTCGCCGGGCGAAAGGAGGGCCGACACGATATTAAGAGGTATCCCATGACTTTTGGCACTTCAGTGTATATATAATTACATAAAATATTTATATTATACACTACATACATTATATTATATATAATATAATATATATAAATATAATTATATAATAATATATTTTAATGCAATTATTTTATACACATTAAAATCTACTACATATTAATGTAATTAATTATTATTTTTAAATTGATGCTTGATAAAAAAAAACCTAATGTATTTTGGTTTATAAAATGTCAGGTAGAAGACTGAATAGCCAAGTGTCCAGCTCTGGCACTCGGTGCCACAGGTCCCGGAGGTGCCGTGGATGTTTGTAGTGGTTAGAAATTTACTTTAAACCATAGTAGACGGTCTAATATGATCATAGAGCGTTCTCTTGAGGTTTATTCAGTCTTCAGCCCTCGTGATTCCTCGCTAAAGTGAAGCTGCATATTACACTGAGCTATGAACCAGTCACCTGCGACGGGGTTCATTGAACCTGGTGTTGGCTTTTCTGCACCAGGGGGATTAGTAATAACAGCACGCGACACATAACTTACATGTTTGATGTAACAAAAGTATAAATAAATCTCGAATTTTCCAATCACAACATTCCTACTAAGATTGACGAATTGAATGACTTTTGAGAAGAACTGGCTTCCATTTGTATTAACTGTTGGCTATGTTATACACAAACAAAACTGAGGTAACGCTGATACATTCACTTCTACCATGATTAAGATCTTGAAAAATGGTTCTAGTCAAAGATTGAACCGTCCCCTTATTATACATAAACTAAGTAGGAAGTCAAGGTTCAACTATAAAATATTACCCAAGTAAATGTAAAAATCCGTTAGGTTAAAAAACAAGGAAAATTAACTTTTTAAAAGAGTCATAAATTAAAAGAACCAGTTATAAAATGCCAAGAAACGAATTACTTTTAAAGTGCTTAACGCAAAAACTCTTTAACACCTCATTTAAATGAAAATAAATTAATTTTTTTTTTTCTTCGAAATGCGTAAAAAATTCCAAAGATAAGGAGAGAGTGTTCAACATTCTCAGTTAACGCCATTAGTAAGAACAACTAATTGCTATATTATACCATGCATTAAAAAATTGAAGATAGGAAGGAAAAAAATTCTAAACAAATTTAGTTATACCACGAAGTAGATTTACTATAACAAATCTTTTGCATTTAAAAAAAATTGTATTTTTGAGGAAATTTGAGAAATTTTAAATAATTTATAATATTAAGATAAAAAACACCAAAATTTTCAATTTTAGTATTAATATAAAAGAAAAAAAGATTTTAAAAGAAAGTTTTATCCTGGGGATAATTTATTATTTAATTTAATTCTAACTTTTTAGTTAAAAGGCAATCCTATTTAATAATATGAAATTATTAAAACTTAACATTTATTATGGATATCGCTAGAAAAGAAAATACTTAATAAAACAAGAATTTTACTTAATAAAACAAAAATTATTTGTATTTTTAAGTAAAATTTAAGAAATTTTAAATAATTATAATTTTAGGGATAAAACCACGGAAATTTTCAGCTTTTTAGTATTAATATAAGAAATTTTTTATTTAACTTTTAAGTTGAGGATAACTTTTACTTCTATAATTAACTTAAAAGAATTTAATTTAATTTACTTATAATTAAAAATACCTTATTTAATAATGTGGAATAACAAAATTATAAAATTTGTTGTGATAGAGCTACAAAAATTTAAAACTTTTCATTTATATAATTTACATGAAATTCTTTCATTTCTATTTTAACTTGATGACTCTATTATGAATTTCATTTTAGACTTTATTTTATATAAAAACAAATATTTTTAAAACTATTTTATTCTTAAACTATACTCCATCATTAGTGAAATTTAAATTCACTGATGATTATAAAAGAATATTTAAAAAAAAAAAAAAATATTTTAAAAAGTCTCAGTATTTTTTGTATTAGATATAAAAATATAAAATGAGATAGAAGCGTAGTATTCTACGATTTTAAAACTATTTTGTTTTTCATGCATACCATTTATTTTCCTTTATACAAATTATTTTAATGATAAAATGTCATGGCCCTACAGTTTTATTAAGATGCCCCTTAAAAATACAATTCATTTCTGTTCAAATTTTGGATGTTTATTCAAAATAAATGTAAAGGAATTTGTTTCTCTTCTAATTTGGTTTTTAAATAATGCAGTTTGGTTTCAAAAAAACAGAATTAATCTCTCCCATAAACCTCACTGGTTCTAACTATTGTCAGTCGTAATGATTTTAAGCATTTTTAAGAGTTAATTAACTGTTAAAAATATACCGGATAGCTTATTAAAAGTTTGGCGTTCTTCTATGCACGAATTCGGTTGTTTGTTCCAAATAAAATAACGAACTGAAGAAATAATTATTTAATGCTGTTTCTTTCTAACGGTACATCTTTTTTTTTTTTTTTCAAATTTAAATAAATTGTTCGTAAAGACGAAGATTAAGTTTTAATAAAGAAGGAATGTTTCCCGATGCTTAATTAGTCTTTTATAAATATTCTTCCTGCTTTTTCCCTTTTGCTTGCTCATGTTAAAATTGTCAAATAAAAATGAACCATTTTCTATTTATTTATAGAAATGTAAGACTGATTGAAGATGTCTTTCTTTGAATTTAAATAAAATTGAAATATTGATAATTATCATAGTAGTCTTTTAAGCAATATCTTAATCGATATATTATTATGGTCAATTTTTGATATTTTAATCTTTTATAAGAAGTATAAAAATAACTTTTTTTAAAGATTGAATTAATAAGTGTTTATATCCTACCAAATTGTAACAATTAAGTCAATGATATACGATACTCTCAAAAAGATATGTGAATCTTAAGACTTCGTAAATTTTAATTAATTTTTTATTATTTATAAATAATTATAATATAAATAATAAAATTAATTAAAAATTAATGTGGCTAGTGCTCTGGCGCTCAGTACCACAGGTTTCGGGTTCAAATCCTGGCGATGCCATTGATGTTTGTAGTGATTCGTAATCTAATTTAAACATTAAGTCCCGGTATAATAGGATAATAGATCGTTGGGGTGGGGGGATGTAGTGTTACTCGCGTCCGTAGCATATCTTCTAGCTACACGTTCCCCCTGGGTAGTGCTAAAGGAGCAACAGTGGTGCAGCCTTTGCTTATGGCATAAAGATTAACTGTCTCTGTATTGTCAGCCGCATTTTAGCAACAATATAAGTAATATATATATATGAAGGATATAAATAATATTTATTTGACTATATTATTATATTACTAATATAAATTTCAATACATTATATCATTTAAAATATGACCTATGTGCTAATTTTATGAATCAATTTATCATAACATGATTCTCAGAACAACAATATAGTTTATGAAATTAATTAAATTAGTAAATTATTATAAAAGGAATATATCACCAGATTTTAATTAAAATAAATATTTGTGTATTATTTAAAAACTAAAAATAAGAATAAACTTATAATCCATTTTCTAAGAAGGATGCAATTCATATGAGCAGAAATATGATTTTTCTGAATAGTTTATCACTTCCATTATTTAGGTTTGGATATGCAATTTAATTCAGTTTTTCCTTTCGGTTCCATAAGGTTGATTTTGAAATTGATATAATTTTGAAAAAAAAAGAATTTTTTCGCACCTGCTATTGTTGCAGTCTTTGTATTGCGATTCAAAAATTATAATTGAGTAAACAAGGTATCTGGGACAAATATAGTCACACATTTAAACGATTGAAAGTTTTATAGTCAGAAATCATATCTTTAGGTCTTAAACATATATTGATGTCAAATATTTCATTACAAAAATTAATATTTTTTGAAAGTATATACTGCTTTTAGTATTTTAATACAAATCTAATTCAAAATATAAATGAAAGAGTCTGTCACGAAGGTGACATAGTTCTGTTCCATAATAATTTTTTAAAATTGATGTACTGTAAAAAAAAAAATTCCTTTTTTGCACCTGCTATTGTTTCGGTCTTTCTTTTACTCAATTATAATTTTGAATTGCAATACAAAGTACCTGTGATGAATATAGTCACTCAGTTAAACAATTGAACGTTTTATAGTCAGAAATCATATCTTTAGGTCTTATACCCAATGTCGCTTGATAAAATTGATATTTTTTTTGAAAGTATATACAATTTTTAGTATTTTAGTATAAATATAGCTCAAAATATAAAATGAAAAAGTCTGTCACGAAGATCTTTCTGCATGACAAAGTTCCTATTTCAAAAGATTCTGATTCAAGTGTCTATAAGTTGCATTCAGCTACATGTAATATTTTCTAACGTATCAGAGACAAACAAGGACCAGGTTTGGCAATATTTTCGGGTTGAAAAAAATATCCACTTTTGTGCTTACACCATAAATGTTCCAAGAAATCTTTCCTCTAGAGTTTTGTCAGAATTATATGAGGGACATTAATTCTGAAGATAAATTTTCTATTCAGCCATCATAAACCTTCCTCAAATAATAATATATTTATTGCTTCTTATGATAATATATACCTTCAAAATACGTCATGATATTCAAAGTAGAAGTACATTCTATTTAACAGTTTTTCCAATTCGGATTACAGTTGTATTTAACTGGTTATTATTTGTACTGTTCCAGAATGTCAAGGACCAGGATTGAATGATCAACTTAATGCATTTCGAGGTTCGAATTTAATTTATAAAACATCATCAGTGATTGGATCTAATATTTATTTCACAATAGTACCCAGGGGATATTGTCCTATCCCAATCTCAGACAATCATTTCAGGCTCATGTTTTTGATAACACACAAGAATAAATAAGGTAGTTTTCATTTTATTTTTTATTGTATTATTTTTCTGCAATATTTAACGCAATTATTAAAATATATTTCGTAGAAATTTGCATACAGTACGCCTACAGATATTTGCAGCATTTTTAAATACTGTCGTCTTCAAAAAGTTTGAGAACCACTGCTATAAAAGTATAAAACAATTATGAATGCCAGAATTTAGTATCTTTAAAACAAATATACGGTCATCAAGTATAATGTTGCAAATCTTTTCAATATTTTTCTTTTTCAGTCTTATATTGTTGATTGTATTGTATTAGACATTGTAATATTGTATTATACTGTATAAGTTACATTGTAAATAATGCGACTGTAAAAAAGTTGAATAGATTTGTAGCATGCTTAATGATTAGTTTCCTTTATAGTACTTTTATACTTACTAAATAGAAAATACTCATTAAATAAAAGACTGCCAAAGTTTTAATTATTGTCCTCGTAATTAAACATTTTATCGCGTGTTGTGATTAAAATAACTACCTGTAAGCCTTGTAGAGGCGACAATCTCCATGATGGCAATAATTAAAATTTTGACAGGTTTCTTGTTTAATGAATATTTTCTAATTCGTAAGTATAAAAGGACTATGGATAGAAACAACCGATAAGTACGCTACAAAATCTGTTCAACGTTCTCTTTTTACAGCCACATTATTTACAATGTAACTAACTGTATAATACAATAATACATTGTAAATAATATGACTGTAAAAAGAACGTTGAATAGATTTGTAGCATGCTTCACGGTCGTTTCCATTCATAGTGCTTTTATACTCACTAAATAGAAAATACTCATTAAATAAAAAACCAGTCAATGTTTTAATTATTGTCAACGTAATTAAAACTTGTAGATGTAACTATCACTACGATGCTAACAATTAAAACTTTAACAAATTTCTTATTTAATGAGTATTTTCTATTTCATGAATATAAAAGAAACTATGGATAGAAACAACCTATAAGTATGCTACAAATCTATTTAGCGTTCTCCTTTCACAGTCACACTCACATTCACACTCAGACTAATCCAGTGGACATTTATTTCGAAGACAGAATCCTTTATAAACCTTCTTAACTCGTGTTATGACGCAAACAACTTTGTCAAACGATCATATTGTCCAAGAAACTCTTCACCCGTGGCGGGGTGCATAATAATCCACTGTGCTGTCCCCGCCCACAAATTAGAGCTGTCCGCAGGGAAGGGAACAATTTAAACTGTTGGAATCTCACAATTCGGGGCTGGAAGGAAACGACTCGTGTCCCCCTACGTCACGAGGCAGGCACCTATCTTTCCCACCAGGAATTAACAATGTCTTATCGTTTCCAACGCGATAGGATGCTTCAATAGAACTTGTCATCGCCTCGGAGCCTCGATAAAGGCTTTTACCATTTCGCTGACCACCGATGGTGGGGCCATTTGTTAGGGCCACCGAGCAGCCAGATGTCAATTGTGCTACCCTCCTCCATCTCGATCTTCTCTTTCGCCATTGTATGGAAGCGATAGATTTCGAATAAAGATATCGGGGATATATTTAGAAAAATCGCAATTATGGATTCGCCATTTGGGCCACAGAATGTGATATTCTTCAGCAGATATGAGAGATGGAATAATACGAATTGACCTTCAAGGATGGAGAGGACACACTTTTTGTTGAACATTGCAGTATTTTGTGGTAATAAAATGTTGCTCGTTACAATACTACGGCAGTTTGTTTGAAACTGTTAAAAATAAATTTATTTGGTTATGAATCGCTACTGGTGATATGTTCTATAATGATAGTAAGTTTTTTATAAAAAAATCTTTTTGCTCCCGCCCCAATTCTATTTTATTACTGGTTATGTTTCTTCAACCTAATGGTTAAGGGTGGTAATGCTTTTGGTAAAATGAAAACATAATGGTTTTGCTTCTTCAATTTTATAGAGGAAACATCATTTCAATGGCTAACGTTCTTTCTTATTTCTCTCACAACAGCAACTCTCGATGACTATTACGAAAATATAATAATTTTTATGGTTCTACTAAAAATTGTGTTTTAGAAATAAGACATTAAAACAAAGTAAACAATTGTAACAAAGTATAATTTATTCAATTAATATTTTCTTTTCAATAATTAGGACATTTTAAATGTTTTACATTAATCAAAAAAGAATCAAACGTAAGAAATATAAATTTCCTTTTTCATTAAACTTTTCAGTAGTTTGTATATTTAATTGGTGCTATTAAAAATTTAGTGTATATATATATATATATATATATATATATATTGCTTATAAAAATGGTTCACTGAAAGAGTTTTTATTCATGAATCCTTTTATCTGAAAGGAAAAAGTAGTTTATTCTATATATTATATTTTTGTTTCTAAACAACAGTTTCATAAAATATTTTTAAAAGTCATGTAAATCTTTATCACAACAAAATTTTTCTTGCAAAACTGAACATTAACATTTGAAACAAACAATTACCAACAGGAAGCTTTCCCTGATAAAAAGGTACTGAAGCATCATGACACCTAAATATATTTAACACAATGAAAACACGATTGTTTTATACAACAAATTTGCAACAAAAAGATTAGATACGCAATAATGATCATTGAGATTTATTTTATTAATATGGAATGGATTGCATCGGAAATTGTTTTTCCAAAATGTAAGTCATTTTATTGTACCTAAATTACTGATTAGCTCAAGAACTCAAAGTCTTTATAACGTTAAGATTATCTAAGGTTAAAAAAATTTGTCTTTTTGAAAAAAATTTTTTAGGTAGTGTTTAATTATCTTAAATATTGTGTCTTATTGAAAGTAGAATGTAAGATTTTCTTTCTGTCAAGAAAACATCTACAAATATTTCAACGAATAATTTTGCCATTTATTTTGCGATTTAAATCTTAACTGTTATAAGAAACAATTTATGCAGCATATTCTTAAAATACCCATTTGTTCCTTTAGAATTTTCACCTCATCATGCTTCAATTATTTTGAGCACTTTTATTTGCAGCAGCAGTGCTACAGCGATCAGTGTTTTAGTCATTTCTTGAGAAATGAGTTTTCTTGACTGCACAATTCCCGAACACGGGCAAACATTGTAAATGCCATCTGTAGCGAACCTTCCCAGCAATTACAGGAGCGAAGACATTCATTTTATGTTTCGGGGAGCTATTTAAACCCTGACTTTACTATCTTGCTGATTTCTGCCGCCTCAAGAGCTGCAAGTAATTTTGTAGCTGAGAGCAGTCCCTTAATCACACTCTTCCCCCCTCACTGGAAGGTGAAGAAATTTGTCTCTGATCTAAGTTGGGTCTCAACACTCTTTGCATATTCATTGTGAAGTAATTACACTTAACTCGCTATTAAATTAGCAATAAAGCCGGCAGTGCTTCAACTCACGCTGCCCGAGGTCGTACAAATTGCACTTGTTGGGGGAAGGGGGTGGTTGTTAAATCATCTTTCTTTAATCATATCTATGGTGTTTTATTGCAATATTATTATGAAATGTGGTGTTCTATACGATCGCAGTTACGGTTATGCGCAGATGATTATGCTTTTAGATTTTCTAAATGTCTCCATTTTGTATTTCTCGTTTGATTCTGGGTATATTGTCAGAGATATGTTTTTTAATTTGCTATCAATTTTTTTGAATGATTATTCGTCCTCTTCTATCATAAAATAATATTATTGAAGAACGATCATTAGAATGGTTATGGAGGCAACAATTTACTTCATGAAGTAATTATGCTTAACTTGCTATTAAATTAGCAATAATACATTACTTAATGGAGAAAAATGGTTCTTAAAAAATCGTTTTATAATATTTTACCGTACTATTTATATTACATGAGGTCTGATGGCCAAGTGAGTGGCGCTCGATCGCAAAGGTTTCGGGTTAGAATCGCGGAGATACCATGGTTGCTTGTAGTAGTTTGGAATCCACTTTAAAGCATACGTCCCGATCAAATAAGACTATACAGAGTAGGTCTTAGGACTGACAACCCTACCCTGTAAAAAGATAAACATTTCTTTCCTAGAAATCTGTTGGTAGAGATACGCCCTCGGCCTACCATGGGGCTCTTGTTCCAATTAAGAAGATGAATTTATATTAAATATAATATGTTATATGACTTTTGTTACAATTGTAAAGTATATTGTTCAATAAAAGAAATAAAAGTTTCCCCTTTGGAAAAATTATGAGAATTTAGAATTGGTAAAAACGGAAATTTTAATGTGAAATCCTAATTAACAGCTTGTAAGTTTTTTCGGAGAGGCAGCTTTATATATTGTTTAAATAGAACACTCACCTATTCAATTGCAAAACTGCAATAATAATAATGATGTTCATAACAGTAAAAAATATAATAAAAGGACTATGACTGAAAACAACCGATAAGCATGCTAAAATCTATTCAGCTCTTTTCCTTTTACAGTCACATTCACACTAATCCAGTGGACATGTATTCCGAAGACATGGATCCTTTATAAACCTCCTTAACTCGTGTTATGACGCAAACAACTTTGTCAAACGATCATATTGTCCAAAAAGAAACTCTTCACACATGGCGGGGTGCATAATAATCCACTGTGCTGTCCCCGCCCACAAATTTGTCAAACTGTCCGCAGGGAAGGTCTGGGCAACAATTTAAACTCTCGGAATCTCACAATTTGGGGTTGGAAGGAAACGACTCGTGTCCCCCTACGTCACGAGGCAGGCCCTATCTTTCCCACCAGGAATTAACGATGTCTTATCATTTCCCCATCGCGATAGGACGCTTCAATAGAACTCGTCATCGTCTTGGGAGCCTCGATAAAGGCTTTTACCATTTCGCTGACCCAACCGATGGAGGGGCCATTTGTTAGGGGCCACCGACCAGACAAGCCAATTGTGCCATCCTCCCCATCTCGATCTTCACTTCCTTGCGCCATTGCAGGGAAGCGATAGATTTCGAATAAAGATATCGGGAGATATATTTAGAAATATCACAATTATGGATTCGCCATTTGGGCCACAGAATGTGTGGTATTCTTCAGCGGATATGATAGATGGTATAATACGAATTGACCTTCAAGGATGGAGAGGAAAAACTTTTTTGTTGAACATTGCAGTATTTAGTGGTAATAAAATGTTGCTTACGGTACAATACTACGGTAGTTTGTTTGAAACTGTTAAAAATAAATTTATTTGGTTATGAATATGCTACTGGTGATTTGTTCTATAATGATAGTAAGTTTTTATAAAAAATATTTTTTGCTCCCGCCCCCAATTCTATTTTATTACTGGTTATGTTTCTTCAACCTAATGGTTAAGGGTTAGTAATGCTTTTGTTAAAATGAAAACATAATGGTTTTTGCTTCTTCAATTTTATAGAGGAAACATCATTTCAATGGCTAACGTTTTTTCTTATTTCTCTCACAACAGCAAACACTCGATGACTATTAAGAAAATATAATAATTTTATGGTTCTACTAAAAATTGTGTTTTTAGAAATAAGACATTAAAACAAAGTAAACAATTGTAACAAAGTATAATTTATTCAATTAATATTTTCTTTTCAATAATTAGGGCATTTTTAAATGTTTTACATTAATCAAAAAGAATCAAACGTAAGAAATATAAATTTTCTTTATTAAACTTTTCAAAAAAAAAAAGTAGTTTTGTATATTTGATTGGTGCTTTTAAAACTTTACTGTATATATATATATATATATATATATATATATATATATAAATGGTTCACTGAAAGAGTTTTTATTCATGAATCCTTTTATCTGAAAGGAAAAAAAGTAGTTTATTCTATATATTATATTTTTGTTTCTAAACAACAGTTTTCATAAAATATTTTTAAAAGTCATGTAAATTTTATCACAACGAAATTTTCTTGCAAAACTGAACATTAACATTTGAAACAAACAATTACCAACAGGAAGCTTTCCTGATTGAAAAAAAGGTACTGAAGCATCGTGACACCTGAATATATTTAACACAATGAAAACACGATTGTTTTATACAACAAATTTGCAACAAAAGATTAGATACGCAATAATGATCATTGAGATTTATTTTATTAATATGGAAGGGAGATTGCATCAGAATTTTTTTTCCAAAATGTAAGACATTTTGTTGTACCTAAATTACTGATTAGCTCAGGAACTCAAAGTTTTATAACATTAAGATTATCTAAGGTTAAAAAAATTTTGCCTTCTTGAAAAATTTTTTAGGTAGTGTTTAATATTTTTAAATATTGTGTCTTATTGAAAGGTTAATGAAAGATTTTCTTTTTGTCAAGAAAACATCTACAAATATTTCAACGAATAAATTTACCATTTATTTTGTAGCAATTTCTGTAGCATGTTATTAAAATACCACATTTGCTTCTTAGAATTTCCACCTCATCATGCTTCAATTATTTTGAAGAGCACTTTTATTTGCAACAGCAGCGGATGCTATAGCTATCAGTGTTTTAGTCATTTCTTGAGAAATGAGTTTTCTTGACTGCACAATTCCCGAACACGAGCAAACACTGTAAATGCCATCTGTAGCGAACCTTGGCAATTACACGAAGGCGAACATTCATTTTATGTTTCGCGGAGCTATTTAAACCCTGGCTTTACTAACTTGCTGATTTGTGCCGCCTC
>BPLR01010615.1:0-65274 GCA_021605095.1 Caerostris extrusa | reverse complement strand
GCTACATTGCCGCTCTACAAGTAATTATATATTACAATAGCTCTAAAGAATATGGCAATTAATTTTTATTAATATTGTTGGTATATAAAAGAAAATTCATGCTTTAGAATGGCAATGCTTTATTGCATAGAATTCTACTTTATGGGCCACTTTAAGTAAGTAGCTGAGCAGGTTGGTACTGGCTTTAGTTAAGGTGCATTGTATGCTGTTGCGTATGCACCAGCTGGGAGCATATTAGTACTGCTATACAAAGGTTAAAAGAATATTGGTACTACTTTTATTATTATTATTGTATATAAATGAAAATTTACGTTTTCAGCATGGTGCTTTATGATAAGACTGAAGTATTAGTTTCTGGCTTAGCTATGCACAATATTATTAGTGATGCGTATGGGTGAATTAGTTTGTTATTATTAGCTACTGGCTCAGCTGCGCTACTGGCTCATTAATACAAAGAATATGATAATAATTTACTATTATTCGATACATAAAGAAACATTGCTTTTGAATGATGCATTTTATTAAAAAGATAGGATTGAATTACTTGGCAAGGCTGCATATTAGTTAGTCATTATTTTATCAGCTACATTATCTCCATTACAATTTCGACTTTTTACTCTGTCACGGTCGCAATAAAATTACAATGAATACTTTCAATAGGGTTAATAAAGCAACGAAAAATTTTCATTGGACTCGACAGCCTACGGCGTGCCAAGGCCTTCAGAAATTTTCATTTCACTTATGCTTTGCGATAGCTTTTCTAGTTATTACCTGGTTTACATACTGGCCCATTTTACCTGGGCTTATTCTGCTTTTAGTTTAGTAGAGAGAAGAATACCTCAAATGTCAAGGATGAGGGCCCATTCTGCGTATTTGCCCAGCAACCTCATGCCCTATCGGAGGAATTTCAATGGATAATTCGCCTCTTAAATAACCTCGGTATACTCAGAATTCTGTCGCCGTTCCCCACAATTCATTCCCTTACTCACAGCGCCAACATATTTCTAAGAGCCTTTCGCTCAAATATGAAGCAACTAGAATTATTTTTATTATGCATTTTGGACACCGCGTGAATTAAATGATTAAGTTTCATTTCAATAATTGAATTCCTTGAACAACACTTTTAAAATTTCACTCACGAAATTCTTCGCTTTTAACTCAGCTAGACTCATGCCCCAATTTGATGCAATTATGCCGCCAAAACTCAACGATAAGACAATGAGAAGTAGAAATTAACTTCGAAAGGCTTCAGATTCGGCTCTGCATTTTGCGTGAAATTGAACATCATCGATACCATGCTCGGGCATAATATTTCTCAAAATTGGCGTATTGCCCGTATATAAAGTACCATTAACTTCAATTCAAATTAAATGCAAAGGATACTTATTGCAAGTACTGCTTCAATTAAATTAAGCAAGGTTACTGACAACAAGATTACTTTTTCAATTAAGGATGATGGAAAAATTTTAAAGCATAAGAAAATTAATATTAATTCATTTTTTTAAATTATTGAGATATGTCAAAAGGAAATGCCGAAACTTCTCATTACAACTAGATACCTATTACGCAAGTTTCATGAACAAGCCTTAAAAGAGGGGCATTAAGAAATTTCGTGGAATCTACAAGTTCACTTCAAAGCTAAAGGTCTGAGTGGATGCATGAATGAAGTACTCAGCTTACCATAACCTGGACAGCAGCTCATCTCTCAAAAAAAACCTCAATTAGTTGTACATGTATATATTTCTATTTGTTTACATAAAAAATAAATTATACACATATATTAAAAGCAATAAAAATTTATATTATTGATATAAATAATTTAACAAAGCGTTTCTAGCAATAAGCCATTAATCATGAGCGTAAAAATGTATCGAGTCAAAAAGTTTTACTTCACGACATTTGACAGCTCATGCTCGAAAATATTTGTTTCGTTAATATGTATTGGATTCAAATGTAGAATCAGTATTTTAATGTATTATTTAGCAGCAACTAATATTCGCTTCTTGGTTGAACGCTTGTTTCTAAATGGAACACAAGCTTACATATGTAGACAAGACGAGGAAATAAATAAATAAATATTAATAATAAATAAAATAAATAAATGAAATAAAATAAATAAATGAACAAACAAAATAAAATAAAAATAAATAAATAAAATAATAAAATAAAATAAATAAAAATAAAAACAATAATAAAGAAAATAATATGTAAAAATTAAATAATTAAATAAAATTAATTAATTAATTAAAATTACAATAAAATAAATAATAATAAATAAATAAGGAATAAAATAAATAAATTAAATAAAATTACCTCTTATTAATTAAAAATACACAAATAAAATAAAATAAATGGCAGTACAGATATTGAAAATAAATAAATACTCTGAAAATTAAATTCAGCCTAGCAATGCTTTTAACAAAGGATTCGGGATTCTTTATTAAAATATTTTCAAATTGCTGTACTTTTGTTAAATATTTTTAATTGCCGATTATTATTAAACAATAACTGGATCACGACCCCTAGCTTCAAATTTCATCAAAACTGAATACTGGTGTGCGTTAGCTACTTTTTTACACATATGATTATGGCCACAAGAAAAGCACCGGCATCTCACGGCCACGGCTCAACATTCTCGTCGTAGTAAATGGGACTTAATAAATAAATTAATTAAGCCGCAATTTAGATAAACGACTTACCACTGGCCGGGCAGAACTCGCTTGAGAGCAGTTTCTCGAGCGGCGGCGCACATATTTTTATATTTAGCACGAGCCATCTATCGCCCTCATGGCGCAGGGGAACTTCTAAAAGCCGCCATGGGTCTATCAGGCGACTGAGAGAGCGGCTTTCACCACTTAACGCCAGCTCACTCGCTCACTTATAGCGCAATGAAATATGCTAATAAGATTACCACTCACAATTTGGTCATACTCCATAAAATTATGGGGCATGGAACGAACGAGGGATGACAAAAAAGGGATTTGGCTTGATATTATACGTTTCTCAATTTTCGTCATGCAGTTCTCTGAAGGAATAATAATAGCTGCAAACGATTACTATTATTTCAATTGCCGCTCGATTTTTGGCCCAGTGGCACATGTCAGCTAACGCAAAGTACCAGGCTGGAATTCACTGATGGCGTTTAAGGTACCTCATTACTGAAATGTTAAGACTAGATTGGTGATTGCGACAATTTGCATACGTAACCCGCGCTGCTAGCATAGCGGAAATATTACCTTTTCCTCACAATACTTCAAATATAAAGGGCCTGTCTCAAAATTTCTATTGATGCAGATATTGCGCAACACAGCAGTTAGATCTACTTATATGCTTGCTGCAATTACCACAACATTGTTCCTGATTTAGTATCGGGACAATTTGGCACAACAATCGGATAATTCAGGCCGCAAAGCAGAAATTTCAACATTTTCTCATACAACATGCATGGTGGTAATAATTGTTTCTCTGAAATCCCTTAGACGCAGGCAATGCGCAGCTAGCTTGGCAGAAAATTAGGGCTGAATTGATGGCGTTTATCATAATTATTTTCAGAATGTTTGAGATTCACCAGATTGGGGGTATCAGGCTATAGCTTCGCATAGCGGGTCTTTCGTGGTTTCTACCGACCACCAATGCTGGGGCAATTTGCCTCAAAACCCTGCGGAAGCACAACGTTCCTCTCTTCGTCGTTACCGGCAGGGCCGTTCTAACATAGCAGAATATGCGCTCAGATGTACCAGATATATACACGTAATGTTATGATCTATACTCTTTTTTGCTCTAATGCCATACCGTAAGTACCGAGCTCTTTAGACAATTGGTCCATTTAGGCCTTATATCAAAGTCAGGGCCTCTTTCAACTTCGTCAAAGACCCCTCACCAGAAGATTAGAATTTATTTTTAATTTATGATATTGGAATTAGATACTACATCTAAAATACTCAGGGATATGAGCCAAATTTCTGATCAGTATTTTTACAGCCGTCAAGCCGTCAAGCCGTTTCATCCTGCCTTGCCAGATACCAGACCAGCTCAAGATCCTCGCACAGACTCCATTCACATGTGCGGCATCCTGCATAGACACAAACATGCTCACAATTGCCGACCTCGAAACTCGAACTGGTGGCACCGAGCTAGGACACTCATCATTTAGGCCTCTTTATATCAAAGTCAGGCTCTCGTCAATCCCCTACCAGTATTTTTCGCCCAGATTTTCTTAATTTATCACTTTTTCACTCCTTGTTTTCACAATTTTTCATCGTTCGTCGCCTAGACAATTTGATTAAATTTCGATCTGTTTAGAATGCGTTACTTTGAAGGGTATCGGGGCGAATTGAAACCTACTACTTTCTAAATTTAACATTTTCACATATTTTCACAATTTCAAAATAGCACCTGTCATATACCATACCGTAGTTCTCGCACCATACGCTTATTTGATAATTGCTTTTAACATTATCTATCACATAAGATAGTGCGATAAATTATATTTCTTTACCATAAATGGGGCCTGCAACGCACTATTAAAATAAATTAAATAAATAAATTAAAATGGGTACCGTCAGACTCACCACAAAGGCGAATGCTCATGCGTAATACTGGCCTTCGTTTCTTCAATAATTTCAACATCAAGATTTCTTACATTGTATAGCGGAAATACGAAATTGGAATTTTCACGGGGCGGATGCTCACGGAAGATTTCGGAAATGGGCCATCAGAAACGACATGATTTCGAGTTGTAAATAATAATTTGTAGAATATTTAGAAAATGAATTCTCTTGTGGTAGGGTTTTAATTTACATTATTTCATTTTCACTTTTCAAAGTAATATTTTTAAATTTCCATGCGATGATTGAAAAATTGGGATACCATAGATTCAAAAACGCTCATTTGATACAAGCCAAAATTGACAAATGCATGACCGAACTATTTCATTTCAAAGGGAGCCTTTGAAACCACCACAAACACTATACCGTCAAGAAGTCGTGAAACTTCCGCAGCAAATCTGTTTCCAGAGTACATAGATTACTGGGCCATTTCATTGAGAATATTCTGAATATTTAGCATTTTTAATGCCTTGGTCATATACATTGTTTCTCATTCTATTTGGTGACAGCAACATCTTGTATTCAAAGTCTGCAGTTCAATAGTGGTCTCTTACAGTGGAAAAGGTGGGCATAGCTTCACAGATGGAACATTTAGGCGGGGAAATTTCGACTAGCTTCATGACACTTTTACGGGTATTGTCGTCTCTACATCGGGATATTAGATCACCATCGTTTGCAGCAATTCGACTTTCTAAATACCCATGGTACTTCGGGACTTGAACTGGTGGCATTGAAAGCGCCAAAGGCTATTTTTCTCAAATATCAAGTCCTCTCGGTTCATATTACTTTATTAATGAAAATTTGCCTGTAATAGCTAGAATAGATTACGCATTTTTACATTTTGCTTTAATATATCTCCCAATTATTTGTGGGATGGTGTTTTATTTAATATATAAATAATAATTTTCCTCATTTATTTTACTTATTGATTTTAATAGCCTACTAAGCAGCGGAAGGGTGACATTGTCTTCGAAAGGGACATTTTAAGTAGAATATATTGGCCATATATGAAGTTATTTGAAAATGTCACATAAATTCATTATTTCAGCGGTCATCGAAAAGGCGATCAGCAATGACCCATTAGCGAATACAAATTTAACTTTCTTTATCGTTAGCTTCAGCCTGCTACTATTGGCGACACGAATGGTAGAGACAACATTTTCAAAGCCTCTTTCACTTCTTTTATTACTTACATTTCTCTTTTAGGCTACAAGGTTCTGCTCCTAAGTTTCTCTCAATCGCTCATGTAATTTCTATCTACTCCACTAGCCAGTACATTTTTTAAATTTATATAAGCGGATGATACCGATGTCAATACGTACTTTCAAATAATTCAGCAATGAAATTCTAACCAATACCTTAAGCTTTTTTAGATTTGCTGCATATATCTACCATAGATGGATGCTAGATAAAACTGTTTTAAAAATGAATGAAAATTACTTTATAAAGGACTTTCGTACATAGCGAAAAAAAGGTAGAATTGATTTGATGTTACGTTAATGCTTTAGTATAAATTGCTTCTTGGTTTGATCTACTTTAAATCGCGAATAACTTCATTTCAGTTTCACTTTCACCGCATCATTTCTTTCCGCCCTCATTCTCTATATGATTTCTACTTCATTTACGGAAATTCCTCATTGGCTGCACTAAAAGAAATAATACCAATATCAATAATTAGTACAAATAAATTGCATTAAATAATTAAAAATCAGCACATTGAAAAAATTTTAAGGCTATTAAAATATATGCTGATTGATTTCAATCATGAGCATAACTGAAAGATATGAATGGCTGGGAATAACTGATTACTTAATTTCACTTTATAAATAATTTGGTAATAATTAAAAATTAATACTAATAATTGTCACTTGGCAAATAGCCATTAAATAATAATTTACATATTTTTATCTATTCATAAGCCGTGAATTTCTCAAGTTTATAGATTATTTGTCAATTATTGCTTTTCTTATAAAATTATAAATGCATTTCTATTTATTTATTTTGATATTTACTTTAAATTATAATTATATTTCCTTTATATTTACTATATTG
Organism: Caerostris extrusa; assembly: GCA_021605095.1. NCBI lineage: Eukaryota > Metazoa > Arthropoda > Arachnida > Araneae > Araneidae > Caerostris > Caerostris extrusa. Next base: position 58,615 of record BPLR01010615.1, on the reverse strand, counting down.
TTATACAAACGGCGGGACAAGATTTAAAATGAATTACCTCATTCGCAGTAGCTTCTTTAAAATATTATTTTGATTATTTGGGCTCCCTTTGACTTGAGTTCATCACCACTGAAATGTAAGTAACATGCAGCAGCTCAGCGTTACTGAAGCTGCAGTACGAAACTCGCCAGCTTCAAGTAATTCCACAGCCTCGTTCTCAGCTGCCATTCAAGGGATACCAAGTGATATTCGATTTGGCTTCCGCCACCATACTTTGAATTGTCACTTTCTAATGAAATTTGAAGTGGCGTGGGCTGCCATTGAATAGTAATACACATAGCTTGGACGGGGGCGCCACTTGGGACAAATATTCCTATCGGGAATAACAACAAGTGAAGGCCGACGTTTGTTTCTAGTTCACTTGCCTTTTGCTTGATAGCCGGCTAGTACTCACTTTCGTCGTTGATGAAGGGAGAAAGTATCGCACAACGCTTTTCAAAATAAATTATTCCTATCTACCTCTCTATTGCCCACACTCTCATACATAACCCTGTCTAAATTTTCAATGTTCATAAAATACCTTTTATTCATCCACCAACTCAAATAATAGCTTTTCTGAACTTCATAGCGGATGACACCGGATGCTTAATGCAGTTTTTCAAATACACTAGCAATTAAATTTAATTAATAGTTTTCAGTTTTTTTAGATTAAGTTGCACATATCTACCAATAGATTTGGCGCCAGACAAACTTAAAATGAATGAAAATACTTATAATGACTTCGCAGAATAATTTCCACATTTCTTTTACATATACATTACTTATTTTCAATCATAACAACGCAAATAAATTTTCAAATATTCAACATCATATTTCATTAATAATGACCAAAATGAGCCATTAAAAATAAAATATTTTACTATATGATTTTTTATATTGTTTTATTATATTTCATGTGCGAATTTTCATATCATAAACAAAATAACATTTCTTGGCTCCTCAGTAATCATACAATGCGTATGAAGCTCGATAAAGTAGTAATTTAGCATTTTCTGAAAAGTTCAAAATCGCTCGCAATACGCACGTTTCAAATAAATTCGATGAGGAAAAAGCCGCTGGGCGATACAGCGCCAACTCTAGCGGCCAAAAAGATGGGAGATGTTTACTCAATTTCTCATTCTTTAGAATAATGAACGCAATTTCATTTTATTACTACTCATGGGGTTACGTACTTCATTCACTAAAAAGAAAATGGTACTTTGGAGATGATTGATTATTTGTGCTTTTGAATTTTCGGCTCTCTTCTTCAAATTAAATGCGTTGCTATCTAGTAAACATTTAAAATTTCAAAATTATACCTAAATAAAGCTTACTAAGGCACAGCCTAATGGGCGGTTGCGCTGCCTCAGTCATCAGTGACTTAGGGAACCAGGAAGATGCTTTCTTTATTGGCGGTTTGCCGGTTCTGGCGCCTAGTTATTTCTCATAGCTTTATATTAGATTGCATTCTACGATTTAAAAGTAATTTCAAACCATTACAGCTTACCCATGGCACCAGCCGGGGACTATGGGCACGAGCGCCACAGCAATTAGCTCACTTCAGCCATTGCACATACGATAACATTTGCCTATCTCTTTTATCAGTACTTTGGTAGCAATTTAATTTATATCGAAACATTGATCATACGCAAACCTACCACCGACCACAATGAAATTCATAAACGATTACTAAATACATTGCATAACGATGTCGCATTTACGTTCTCATCACATTTATTTTCTAGGAAGAATTACTTTAATTTCACTGATAGTACAGGGCTATATATTTCCTTGAAATTGGGAAAATTTCAGCCGTTTCTCTCCACCTCAGCCTGCCTCGGACGGCAATTCCTCGGGCAAAGGTGAGCGGCTCCCTCGCCACTAATCCCTATTTAGCCTATCATTAATGAGAAGATTTATCATTGTTTTCTAAATTTTTATCTTTTCTTAATTATTTACAATACTTATTTCACTAGACTACTTGACACTCATTTCATCACTCGATACATTACTCAAGTTTCATTTATAATACTAAAATACGGAATTAAAATGGATTTTCACTCTCAAAGCGAAAATAAAATACTCTTCAATAATAATAATCTAGTATTAATAATACTACATAAATATTATATTTCTTTATACTTTAATATTTCAGTTTTAATTCATTTAATTATTATTTCCCCATTTCAATTACTTTTCGACATAATTGAGTTTCCATCACATATTTTATTTACATTAAATATATGCGATTTAATATTTCTCAATTTCACATTTACCCATTACCTAAGTAAATAAAATACTCTTCTTCATTAACTAATGCACTGATAAATAGCCACAAAATATTATATTTCATAATGCTGAATGATAATATTTAGCAAATGGCTGTACCAGCTTCATTCTTTTCTACTAGAAAGATTTCAAAATAAATATTATTTATTTAATATTTTTATTTAGAATTTTGATTTCGAATCTCTAACTAAAAGCACTTCACACGGTAAGATTCTTTAATGTTTCGTGATTTAAAATTGAAATTTCGCCGCCGATTTATTAATAATTGCGTAAATATGAGCTTATTACCATCTCTTGTTTATGCGAGAAAAGAGTTTTAAATGATATTTGCGTTTGCAAATTAAAAACACTTTAGATTTACTTCTTTATTTCAATAAATTACAAAATTTAGAGATAAATTATGAAATAACTTTGAATGATACATTTTTATAAGATGAGCTGGATAAGGTTAATTTTGGTGGAAACAACTTCTCGATTAGCTGATTAGCCACTGAAATCCTCATTTCTGAGCTCACTCAAGGAAGGTTTCCTGCAGATATTTGATACTCTCATTCTCTCCTCTCTCGATCTTACTTCCTTACTCTCTTTAAAAAATAAGCTAATATTAGCAGGAAATCATTTCATTCTCTGAATTGGAAATTTCTACTTGAGACACGTTAATACAAGTTGTCACACATATGCGTTTTTCATGATTAAATTGATAAAATACAGGATGAATTGGCTGATAGCCCCTCGGATCAAACAAAAAGAGCACATCAACAACACACAATAAAAATATTTCTACTTGATTGCTTCACATTTCTACAGTACTCTCAAAATTAAATTATCTTTTAATGATTATTTATTTATTATTGCGATTTTTATTTCACGAAGTCACTTTATTTAAAGTTACTATTTCACAGCATTAAGTTTTCTTATTTACAAATTACATTAGTCATTTATTTTTTAAAATTTTCATATCTCTTTTCATTAGCATAGCTGCTTTATTTGCTCAGGTTACATATTCGTCTGGCTCAGAAGTCAAAATTTGGTCGCTTCATTTAAAAATAATGCGAGCAAATAGTATTTTCAAATTTCATACATATATTTTCAAGTACTAATGAGTCAGCTGTTTTTATAATAGCTTCATTTTCATTTACGTAAATGACTGAACTAAAGTGCGAATTGGATGGATGCGGATTGAACCTCGCTAAATAAATTTCATTTTCAGTTTTTGTACCATTTTCGCAGATTTTTTCCACCTCAAATTTCGAAGAGAATAAATTTTACTTGTCGCGGCTGCCTATTGTTCGTCTGGCTCTCAGAAATAAAATTTGTTTGTTTATTTAAAAATAATTGTTAAATATAGTATTTTCTAAAATTTCTCATTATTATATTTTCAAAAGTACTCATTGAAATAAGTCATTTACATTAGTTTCATTTTCTATTTCCTTACTGGTACGACTGAATGAGCGTGGTAATTGATGATGTTGATTTTGAACTCTCATACCAAATTACTTCTCTTGCTTTTCATGCTTCTCCTTCCACATAAGCTACGGCATGCATGGGTTATTGGAAATCGCTTTAAAAAGCGATACCGATGCTTTCTTCTTTCATCACTATCATGATGGCGCTTTTCCATCATTTTCTTCATCATCATCATGTGCATGAGGCTCTCCTCACGTTTCTACATAGCACCAGCAAAACACGTCAAAGGACGTAAACTGAAATTTGATTTCCAGCATGCTGCGCACACAATGCGTGGCAGAACGAGGATTAAAAAGGAGCCGCGAAAATGATTAAGCTTTAAGTCACGATCACTCACTATCATTACTTTCTTCAGTCATTTAGCAAAGAATAAAAATTAAATAGGAAATAAAACTGGTCTCAAAAATAACCCATTTGAACTATTTGAAAAATATAAAAATATGAAATTCTCGAAATATTACATTGCATCGTGATTATTTTTCAAGAAATAAATGAAGAAACAAATTTTAGTTTCCTAAAACTGAACATAGATGGCAGTCACGGACATAATAAAACGATTTGTGCCTTTCTTCGAAATGGGAAGCGAAAGATCTACGAAAACGAATTTCTTTAAAAACTGAAAATGTACTTTAATTTACGAGTGGCCTCAAATCATAGACCATCTACTCCAGACTACTTTCAGGTTTTCAAAGTCATGTTTACAAAGTGAGCGAGTAATAGAAAATGAAAGCCAATATAAAACAACTGACTCATTGACACTTTACTTTGAAAATACAATAATAAGAAATTCTTAGAAAATACCATATTGCTCGAATTATTTTCTTTTTTAAAATAAGCAAACAAATTTTCATTTCTTGAAACCGGACAGACAATGCGCAGCACGAACGTCAAAAAGATTTCATTTCTCTTCGAAATTGTAGAAGTGGAGATCTTACGAAAAATGAATTTTTAGTACTCGAAAATGAAATTTCAATTTTACGAGGGTTCAAATCACATCACCAATACCTGCACTTTAGCTCAGCTCACTTTACAGTAAATGGGGAAATGAAAGCTGGTTATAAAACAACCGGACTCATTGAATTTACTGGAAAATACACACATGAAATTTTAGAAAATACCATATCGCTCGCAATACTTTTTAAATGCTAAGCAAACAAATTTTATTTCTCGAGACCGACAGACATGGCAGCACGAACGAAATAAACAGCTTTATTTCTCTTCGAAATTAGAAAAAGAAGGGAAGATCTACGAAAGTAGTACTTTTAAAGTAAGATGAATTAAACTGAAAATGTAATGACAAGTAAGGGCAATACTTTACAAGTGAATGCAAGCTAAATAAAATTTATTTCGTGATAAAATCACAATAACAATAAATAATCAATACTTTAAAAGATTTGGCCAATAGAAATTTTTAATGAGATTTCAATAACGATCGCAAAATCAAAATAAATTTACATTTTAATAATAATGATACGATGATGATGCAATTTGGCTTCTTGACTCAGGGAACTATCAACAATTATCTCTGTATTTAATAATTTGTTCATGAAACACACAATATTATTGACAAATATACACTGTGTTCAAATGAAAATTTCAAATTAAGAATAAATGATTTCCTCGCTAATATTAACTTCATTTCTTTTTGCATAAAGATGAATCAGAGAGGAAGGAATAGAATATCAAATACTCACAGGAAATACACTTGAGTAGAGCCTGTGAAATAGAAAGTTTACCACATTTAGCTAATTGAAGGAAAGTTTGTTTTCTATTGGTTTACCTTACAACTCAGCCTCTTTACAAAATGCACAGCTCAAAAGTTATTTTTTATGTAATTTCCATTCTTAAATTTTCATAAGATTTCATTAGAAATAAAAGGAAATAAAAAATTAAAATGTTTTACTTTTACAAAACACAAATATCATTTTTAAAACTCTTTTTTCTCACATAAAAACTCTAAAGAGATAATTAATAATATATTTACAATTATTAATAAATCGGCAACTAAGAAATTTCCAATTTTAAATCACAAAACATTAAAAGATCTTACAAGAAGATTTACATGTGAGGAGATGCTTTTTTAGTTTAAAGATTCTGAAATCGAAATTCTAAATAAAATATTAAATAAATAACTATTTGAAATTTTAAGAAATCTTTCTAGATGAAAAAAAAATTAAGCTGGCACAACCATTTTACTAAATATTAAAATGTTTAACATTATAAAAGAAGAAATATAATATTTTGTAGCTATTTATCAGTGCATTAGTTAATGAGAAAAATTATTTTTATTTTTACTTAAATGTATAGATGAAAAATGTAGAGTAAAAATAGATGAAATCGCATATTTAATGTAAATAAAAAATATGTGATTGAACAATTTATGTCGAAAAGTGAATGAATAGAATATTAATAGTTAAACGATAGTTAAACGATATGCAAAAGAATAAAATATAATATTTTGTAACTACTATTATTGTACTAGTTCATTGTAAAAATGAGAAAAATTATTTTTATTTCACTTTTGAGTAAAAATCCATTTAATTCCATATTTTAAATGTGTATAAAATATGAGACTGAGTAATATGTATCGAAAATTGATTAAATAGATGTCAATAGTCTAAATGAAATAAAATTATTATGGCATTTAATTGAAAGATAAAAGAGTTTTAAGGGAAAACGTGACAGAATATTTCCTCATTATTGATAGACAAGCAAAGATAAAATGCTTGAGAACCACTCTGCTTACCAGAATGCAAAATCAAGGCAAATGAGTGGAAGAGGAAAAGAGAAAAATATTTCAAGGAAATTTTCCGGATTTCAAAGGAGGATATATATAACCCTTAACCCTTTATCAGATGGAAATTAAAGTGATTCTTTCCTGAAGAAAAATGAATCAAGGAAATAAAAGAACATAAAATGCAACTTATCGTTACATAATATATTTAATGTCGTTTATAGATTTCATTGCTGAGTCAATTAATTGCGTAGTTACATATGATCAATGACTTTTCGATATAAATTAAATTCTTCCTCAAAATTACTTTGATAAAGGGATAGATAGATGTTATCGTATGGTCTGATGGCTGAGTGACTAGTGCTGTGGCGCTCGTGCCATGAGTCCCAGCAGTGCCATGGATGGCTGTAATGGTTTGGAATTCACTTTAAATCGTAGGTCCCAGTCTAATATAACTGTAGAGTACTGGGCTAGGACCGACAAGCCTACCAATAAAAAGAAAGCATCTTCTGGTTCTAAATCTGCCAGTAGGCAGACGGGTTTTGACCCACCATTGGGCTGTTGCGCCAATGAAGAAGAGGCTTTTTTATTTTAGACCTTGATTTTGATTTTTAAGTGACTTACTGGATAACGCGTTTGGTTTGAGGGAAAGAGGAACCGAGTTCGAAACTTGATAATCGAAGTCGTACCAAAATTTTTCCATTTTCTTTTTGGGTTCGAATAGGAGGATGCGTAACCCCATGGAGTAGTAATAAATAGAGTGCGCGTTCGTATTCTAAAGGAACAGAAAGTGAATTAAACATCTCCCATCTTTTGGCCACTAGAGTTGGCGCTGTATCGCCGCTTGGCTTTTTTTTTCCCTCACTCGAATTTATTTAGAAAACGTACATGTTACGAAACAATTCTGAACTTTCCCAGAAAATGCCTAAAATTCTTCTTCTCGACTCATACATTTATTTATGTGATTACTGAAGAGACAAGAAATGTTATTTTTGTTTATGATTATGAAAATTTCGCATGAAATATAATAAAACATTACAAAAATTCATATAAATGAATATTTTATTTTTTAATAATCATTTTGGATGGAAACTATTAATAGAATATGAATGCCAAATATTTAAAAAAAAATTTATTTACGTTTATTTACAGTTAAAAAAATAAGTAATATATATATAAAAAAAAAAAAAAAAAAATGTAAGGTTAATTCCTGCAGGAAGTCCATTATAAGTAATTTTCATTCATTTTTTAAGTTTATCTGGCGCCATCTATTGGTAGATATATGCAACTTAAATCTAAAAAAAAAAAAAAAAACTAAAACTAATTAATTAAATTTAATTACTGAATTAATATTTGAAAAACTGCATTAACATCCAGTGTCATCCGCTACAAGTTCAGAAAAAATGTATTTGAAGTTGAGTGGATGAATAAAAAGTATTTTATGAACGATTGAAAATTTGAACAAGATATATATAGGGAGAGTGTGAACTAATAGAAGGAATTGAATGAATAATTTATTTTGAAAAACGTTGTACGATACTTTTTCTCCCTTCACTCCAACAGCAAAGAGTAGTACTAACCAGCTGTAAACAAAACCAAATTAGACTACAAAGTAAACGTCATGTAACTTCACTTGATTGTTATTTGATCACGTGAGGAATATATTTGTCCCAAATTGGCACCCCCGATCAAGCTATATTATATGTATTACTATTCAATGGCAACCCACCACTTCAAATTTCATTAAGAGTGACAATTCAGAACTATGGTGGCTGAATGCCATCCCAGAATATCACCTTGGTATCCCTTAGATAACGCTGAACAGAATGTAGATGCAGAATAGCGAGTTCCATGCTGCAGCTTCAATAACGCTGAACTTGCTACATATTTACTGTTTCAGTGGTGAATGAACTCAAGTCAAAGGGCAAACATTCAAAATTAATATTTTTAAAACCTTTACAGATAAGAATTAATTCACATTTAAAATCTTTATCCCTCGTTTTGTATGTTTGGTATAGTAAATATAAAAATTATAATTGTAATTTAAAATTAAATATCAAAATAAATAAATAAAAATACATTTATAGATTTTATAAAAAAGGAAAAAACAATAATTCTGACAAAAAATAATCTATAAACTTGAAAATTCACGATATGAATAGATAAAATATGTAAATTATTATTTAATAATATTTACCGTAACAATTAATGCTTTAATAATTTTTAATTATTACAATTATTTTATAAATTGAAATTAAATAATCAGTTATTCTAACCATTCATATCTTTCAGTTATGCTCACAGTTGAAAAATCCAATCCAACATATATTTTTAATAACCTTAAATTTTCAATGTACTGATTTTTAATTATTTAATACAATTTATTTAATACTAATTATTAATATTAATTATTATTTCTTTTATTTTAATAATAAGAAATTCCATAAAAGTAGGAATTAAATCTATATAGAAGACAGAGAGCGGAAAAAATACAATGCAATTAGAAGTAAGGAAACTAGAAAATAAGTTATTCACAGTTAAAATGAATCAAAAAAAAACAATTTATACTAAAACAAGTAACATAAAAAAAAATTTTTAAGTCAATTCTTACTTTTTTTTTCACTATATTGCAGAAAGTCCTTTTACAAATAATTTTCATTCATTTTTTTAACTTTATCTGGCTCCATCTATGGGTAGATATATGCAACTTAAATCTAAAAAAAACTTAAATTAATTAGTTAAATTTAATTACTGAATTAATATTTGAAAAAAACTGTATTAACATCAGTATCATCCACTGCAAGTTTAAAAAATGTACTTGAACTTGAGTGGATGAATAAAATATTTTATGAACGATTGAAAACTTGAACAAGATATATATATAAGGGGAGAGTGTGAGCTAATAGAAAGAATTGAAAAAAGACTTGAAAATGTGTTGTCTCTTCCATTCGTGTCACCATGGTAACGGACGAAGCTAACGTGAAGAAGGGTTAAAAGGTTTGTATTCACTAATGGATTCCATTGCAGTCACTGCTTTCGATGACACTGAATAATGGTTGTAGCAACGCGTTTTCAAATGCTTTCATATATGACATGCAATTTTCTCTTAAAATGTCCTTTCGGAAGACAATGTCTTGCCTTCACTGCCCAAGGTGGGCTGTTCAAAGTATGCATAAATAAACCAAGGAAAAATTCTATTAGCTACTTATATTGATAAGAACTACCATCCTGATAATTCCAAATTATATTAAAAGCAAAATATAAAATGCGCATCCTATTCTAGCTATATTCTGAGCAATTTTCGTTAATAAAATTAATATGAACCGGAGGGCTTGATGACCAAGTGGTAGCGCTTTGGCGCTCGGTACCACAGGGTTCGAGTCCCGGAGGTGCCATGGATGTTTTTAGAGGGTCGGATTCCACTTTAAGCAGTAGATTCCAGTCTAATATCGATGTAGGGACGACAGCCTTACCCCGTAAAAGTTAGCGTCATGGAGCCTAGTCAGATTTCTACCTAGAGTGTTCCATCACAACAGAAGCTGTACCCCCTTGCCCTCCTTTCATGAGACCACATTGGTTCTTGGACTTGGTCTAGATGTTTCTGTCTACCAAATGGGATAAGAAACAACAACATATGAGCCATAAGACATTTAAAATGCTGAAGTAATTCAGATATTCTTAGCCTGAATGGCCCAGTGTCTAGCGCTCTGACGCTCGGTGCTACAGTTTTGCTTCGAAACCCGGCGGTGCCATGAATGTTTGTAGTGGTTCAAAATCCCCTTTAAGCCGTAGTCTCGGTCTCATACGACTGTCAATTTTGGCTTATATCCATGAGCTGTTTTTAGATCTATAATTATCTGAATTTTCAATATCACATAAATTTAAAACCAAATTCCTTTTTTGAAAAAGAGTTCCAAAATGATAATATTAAATTAAAACCTACCTCTAGAGGATTCGTTTTCATGTTCCCTGGAATTCAAACTGTTTAACTCGAAGTCATGCCGTTTTCTGATGGCCATTTCCGAAAATCTTCCGTGAACATCCACCCGTGAAGATTCCAATTTCCGCCAACTCCTTCCTCCTAATACAAAAATCTTGATGTTAGAGGAAATTATTGAAGGAAACGAGGGGGAACCGAAAATTTATTACATGACGTTCACGCTTTGATGATTGAGATGCGACGATTTACGTTTTAGTTGTTGTTGTTTGGTTGTTTTATTAGTTGCGTTTACGATTTGTTTATGATTGCGAGAAATATGATTTATCACACGAAAAATATTTGTAACGTTGGATAATGTTAGGAAATAATTATCATCATATATTATAGTTACAGGAACTACGATTATAGTATATGATGAATTTCTTTGTTTTGGAGGTTTGTGAAGAAAGTATGGTAGAAAAGTGTTAAGTTTAGAAAGGTAGGTAGGTTTTCTATTCGCCCCGATGTCCTACCATAGAAGTAACACATTCTGAGCAAGTCGAGTTTAATCAAGTTGATCTAGGCGAGCCTGACTTTGATGGAAAAGTTGGCAAAGAGAAAACAAAAGTTGAAAAAGAAGTTGATGGAGTTGGAAAAGAAATCTAGGCGAAAAGCCTTTGATGAAGTTGGCAAAAAGAGCCTGACTTTGATATAAAAGGGCCTAAATGGATGAGTGTCTAAAGCTCGGTGCCACAGGTTCGGGTTCGAGTCCCGGCAGTGCCATGAATGTTTGTAGTCTATACGGGATCTTATATAGATAAGTCTATACGGGATCTTAGGCTTGGTCTAGATATCTAACAAGTAGGATAAGAAACAACAACAACAGCTATAAAATACTTTGATCAATTTTGGCTCATATCCCTGAGTTGTTTTTAGATCTATAATTATCTGAATTTCCAATATCACATAAATTTAAAACCAAATTCTAATCTTCTAGGTGAAAAGTCTTTGATGAAGTTGGAAAAGAGCCTGACTTTGATATAAAAGGGCCTAAATGGACCAGTGTCTAGAGCTCGGTGCCACAGTATGGCATTGAACAAAAAAATTTATAGATCACCTTGTTACGTGTATATATCTGTGGTACATCTGTAGGCCTCATGTTCTTCTTTTGTATTCCTAGAACAGCCTACCGAAATACGATGAAGGAGAGGACATTGTCTTCCTAGAGGGTTTTTAGGAACAATTGCCCCATATTTGCGTGTCGAATAGGAGAAAACCTGAAAATTCCCACTATGCAAGCTGTAATACAAATTGCCCCAATCTCAATCGAATCTCAACGTTTCTGAAAATAATGATTGCAATAAACGCCATCAGCGGATTCTAACCTGAGTTTTTTTTTTTTTTTTTTTTTTTTTTTTTTCTGCAAGCTAGCTGTGCACGTTACCTGCGTCTTAGGGTCTGGGGTTTTAGGGAACAATTTGACCCATACTTGCATGTTGTATGGGAGAAAATCTTAAAATTTCTACTTTGCAGCCTGAATATATATCCGAGTTGTTATGCAAATTGTCCCAATCACAATCGAGTTGAACGTTTGTGGAAGTAGTGATTGCAACAAACGCCATGAGTGGATCTTAACTTAACATTGTTTTGCGCGATATCTGCGTCGTAGAAGGGTTTTAGGGACAATTGCCCTATATTTGAGTATTGTAGGGGGAAAAATTAATATTTCCACTATACTGCTTATCTATGCGGGTTATTATACAAATTGTCGCAATCACAATCTAGTCTTAACATTTCTGAAAGTAATGATTGCAACAAACGCCATCAGTGGATTCCAACCTGGTACTTTTTTGCACGTTAGCTGAGCATGTTACCACTGGGCCAAAAATCAGGCAACCACTGATTTAAATAACAAATGTCTGCAACTATTATTATTCAACTGGAACTACATGACAAAAAAAATTAAGAAGCAATACCGTGAAAATAAAAAGAGCCTAAAATCCCTTTTTTTGTCATCCCTCACTTCACATGGTTCTCCGTTCGTTCCCATGCCCCCACAGATTTTATGAATGCAGCCCGAGATTAGCCAAGTGGTGATCCTTGTTAAAAATAATATTTCGTGTTGTGCGCTATAAATTAGACGGAGTGGGCCCAAAAAGCGTTAAGTGAGTGAAAGAGAAGCCGCTCTCTCGGTCACCTGATGGATTTATGGCGGCTTTTAGGAAGTTCCCTGCGCCATGGAGGACGATGGATGGCTCGTGCTAGAGCGCAGAGACGCCGTGGCGCCGCCGCTCGAGAGCTGCTCTCCGACGGAGTTCTGCAGCCAATTGTGGGGGTCGTTTTATCTAAATTGCGGCTTAATTAATTTATTTATTAAGTCCCATTTTGCTGCGACGGAATGTTGCAGACCGTGGCCCGTGAGATGCCAGTGCTTTTCTTGTAGCCCGCCTCGTCGTATGTGTAAAAAATTTATTTGCTACTTTTTTTTTAATGATATTCAGTTTTTGATGGAATTTTAAACTAGGGATCGTGATCCAGTTATTGTTTAATAAAAAATCAGCAATTAAAAATATTTAACAAAAATTTTAACAATTTAGAAAAATATTTTAACAAAGATCAGATCCTTTGTTAAAAACGTGCTAGGCTGAATTTAATTTTCAAGTATTTATTTATTTTCCAATATCTATTACTACCCATTTATTTTATTTTATTTATGTAATTTTTTAATTAATAAATTAATTTTTTTATTTAATTTATTTATTTTATTCACTTATTTATTTATGTATTTATTTTATTTATGTAATTTTTTAATTAATTAATTAATTTTTTATTTAATTTATTTATTTATTTTTATTTTATTATTTTTTTATTAATTTGTTTTATTTTTATTTTATTTTATTTTATTATTTTTTATTTTATTTATTTTTTATTTTTATTTTGTTTTTTGTTTCATTTATTTTATTTTTATTTCATTTATTTATTTTATTTATTATTAATATTTATTTATTTATTTTTCCTCGTCTTGACCTACATATAGCAAAAAACATGTTCCATTTTAAAACAACGTTCAACAAAACAGATATTGGTTGCTGCTAAATAATACATTAAAATGCGAGTTCTGTTTGGATCAACACATATTAACGAACAAATATTTTCAGGCATGAATGTCAAATAAATCGTAAATAAAACTTTTTTTTTTGTGACTCAATCATTTTTACACTCACTGATTACATAGCTTTATTACTAAAACACCTATTAAATTAACCCCATATCATGTACAAATTTTTTATTTGCTTTTTATTATATATTGTATAATTTATTTTTTTATATATAAACAAATGAAATATATACATATTTTAGCTAATTTTGAAGGGTTTTTTTTTTGGGGGGATGGGCTGCTGTCAAGTTATAGTAATGAGTATATACATTCATGCATCACTCTGAACCTAGCTTTGAAGTAGACTATGGATTCCTGAAAATTTCTTAATACCCCTTTTTTTTTTTAAAAAATTTGTTCATGAAACACGTAATAGGTATCTAGTTGTAATAGAAGTTTTCAACATTTTCCTTTTATTATATCTCAATAATTTAAAAAAAAAATGATTAATATTAATTTTTCTTATGCTTTAAATTTTTTCCATCATCACTTAGTGGAAAAAAAAAGTAATCTTTGTTGTCATTAACACTTGCTTAATTTAATTAAGCAATTGCCACAATAAAATATCCTTTTACATTTAAATTTCGATTAAGTTAATGGTACTAAATAGGGCAATATACCAATTTTGAGAAATGTTATGCCAAACATGAATGTCTGATGGTAATTTCCGGAATTTCACACAAATGCAAGCCAGATCTGAAGAAGCCTTTCCAGAAGTTAATTTCTACTTCTCATTGTCTTAATCGTTGGGTTTTTTGTGACATAGTACATCAGTGGAACATGAGTCTAGCTGAAGTTAAAAAACAGAAAAAGAATTTCTGTGAATTAAGAATTTTAAAAAATGTTGTTCAAGATTCAATTGACAAATGTCAAACTTAAACATTTAATTATTGCAGTTGTCAAAATACATAATAAAAAATATTAATTTCCGTTGCTTCATATTTGAGCGAAAGGCTCTTAGAAATATGTTTGGCGCTGTGAATGAGAATGGATTGTGGAGACAACGACAGAATTCTGAATTATACAGGTTATTTAAGGAGGCAGATATCATTAAATTCCTCCCGATAGGACGCATGAGGTTTGCTGGACACATCTGCCGAATGGACCCCTCATCCTTGACATTTAGGATATTCAACTACATACCTTTTTGCACTAGAACTAGGGATAGGCCCAAGTTGAAATGGACCGATTGTATGGAGGCAGATTTGAAAAAGAGTTACTAACTGGAAAACTGTCGCAAAACAGAGATTGGAATGGAAGAAGTTTCTGGGGAAGGCCTTGGCACACCATGGGCTGTCGAGTCAATAGAAGAAGAATTTTCGTTGCTATTATTTTATTGAGAAAATTATTCCTGTAATTTTTGTACGACCGTGACAAATTAAAGTCAAGAAATTGCCAATAGGATAACTATTTATTTGATAAGATGACCAGTACTAATATGCTTAACTACCTTGCAAGGAGAACCTAATTCGAATCCTATCTTTTTAATAAAACGCATCATTCTAAAAAATGTTTCTTTTATGTATCAACAATAATAATGAAATTAATAATATTCTTTAACAGCTAGAACCAGTACTAATACGCTAGCCAGTACTAATATGCTCAGCTAATTCACATACACATCACAGAATGATAATGATACACATAGCTAAACCAAAACTAATACTTCGAATCTTATCTTTTTTATAAAACGCACCATGCTGAAAATAATTTTCATTTATATACCAATAATAATAATAAAATTAGTACCATATTCTTTAACAGCTGTTATATTCTACCAATACTAATATGCTCAGCTAATTCACATACACATAACAGCATGATACACATAGCTAAGCCAGTACCAATATGCTCAGCTACCTTGCAAGGTGACCCATAAAATTAGAATTCTAATAAATAAAATGTGTCATTCTAAAAACATAAATTTTCTTTTATATACCAACAATAATAATAAAATTAGTACCATATTCTTTACGAGCTATTAGCAATATATAATTACTTATGGAAACTAACACGTTCCTTTTAAATGTGAGTTCACCATTTTTTTTTTATGACCTTGACTTATCAAAGTCTTTTGATCCATTCAATAATCTTTATTTCAAAGACAAAATTATGTGTCGTTATAGGTTATTTTTTTAACTCTTTAGAATGCAGATCAGATGACACGTGAAAACTGAGGACATTGCGGACTTTATTCTGACAGTTACACGTGACACACTGACATGTGATCATGAGAAAAAAAAATCAGACGTCTGATCAAACACGTGACACCCCTAAAAATCCGTGAGAAGAGAAAATAATAATAAAAAAAAAATCTTCCTTTAGCATACATTACCAAAAAATTTTACTAATCTTTTCAATCCATAGATATATTTCTCTTTTAAATTGGCCGATGTCTATGACAAATTTATGTCAACGATTATCTCAAATGTCCGCTATAGACCAAAAAAAGATCACATCTATATCTAAATATGCTTTCATGTAATAGATGCTATTACCAAAAAAAAAAGATTTTGGCTGTAACTGGAACCGCTATCTACTGAGTCAAAGAAGAAAGGGAAAGAGGATGAATAAATCAAGACAGATAACTATTCTTTTTTATTTTTAATATTGCCTTAAATCGAACAGTCGAATGTCATCGAACACGTAAAATCGTTCGATATCATGGATATAGTAAATTGTCTTGTCGAATCTCCGCCTCATGTAATCTTAGCACTAGATGTTCTGTGGTGTTTTTATTTGATTTTTATAGGGAATTGTATAGATAATCCCTGTTGTAAGTATGAAAAAAAAAATAATTTCAGAAAAGCAGCATTACTCATTATGTGTATTATTTTTTTTTTTTATTTATTTCCCAATTTTGGGTTTTTCAACAAATTTTAAAAGGTTAATTATCTTACTAGTTAGTGTGGAGATTAGGTTGATGTAAACAATGAAAATGTATTGCTTTTTTTGCGTTGCATTGTTTGTAAAAATTATTGATATTGCCTAGCATGTCTCATTTCTCACGGAAAAATAATTAATTTTAATGAAAACCATTCAATTATTAGCATCAAATGGAAGTTGCTCATAATTAGAAAGTTGCTTATTTAGATTTTAAACATAAAATTTTGTAAAAGAGAAGAAAAATTAAGGATTTAAAACTTCCAGAAAAAAAGAATCCCTTTTTATTTTTTTTTAATAGTTTCAATACTATAACACCTTCACTTATACTATATACTATATACCTATATACCTTCATAACTTTTGAGATACTCATCTAAACAATAAAAATGCCGTATTTACTTTGTTCTTCCTTTATTGATGAAAAACTGCATCATGTTAATAATTCATCATATTATTGAGAGCTTTGTTCTGCTCTATTAATTTCACTGCCGTTTATTAAAAAAATGATTTACAAGTATACAAGGTGCCCTCTGAAAAAATGCGAATTTAATAATAGGTAGCATTTGTTTTCTTAATGGGTGAAATTTTCCTGAAATTTTGAATAGAATACAATTTTTTGATCATTTTTAATAAATCATAATATTGAGAATTTGGTGGGAAGCAATTCACACCAACATTTTGGGAGCGACGCCTTTTCTATAGATAAAAAATTAAATCATCTTAGAAAAAATGGCAAATTAACAAATAATACTAATACTAATGAAGGATTATAAAAACATTAACTATTATGAGAAGCAAAATTACTAATAATAAACTTCTTATTTGCAAAGAATTCTCAATTTTAATTTATAAACAATCTATATCATTTAATTTCTTCCCATTTTTATTTGGTCACTCTAAAATTAACAAATCATGTATTTCTTAAAAATTCCGTCAACAAAGTTCTAAGAAATTTCACATTTGTCAATTAAATTGATATTTGATATCAGGTTGATATCAAAAACTTAGTAATTGTGAAGATAAACAATGAGTCTTTCGCATATCTACTGTACAAATATTCCTTTTGTTTCTCACTCTGTACAAATAATTTCATTCTTTTTTGTACTTAGTCATTCAGTCACTCATTTACTCTCAATCTGTCAGTCACTGATTCATTTAGTCATTTTGAATGAACTGAATTTAAATTTAGTCATTTTTTTTTTAAGTCATTTAGTCTATCAAAATGACTAAATGAATGAATTAATCATCTTGTATGAGTGTATAAATGAGAGAATGACTCTATCGCTGAATTAAGGAAAGTCTTTATCATATAACAGTCATATAACATTCCACATTACAATTATATAACATTTCACTTTATCATATAACATTCCCCACTCATATTTTTTAAGATTTATCAAATAAAATACAATATACAACCCTCCCATCCCCTGATTCAATGTTACTTTTATTGCGAATGTGTTTACATCCTAATATAAATGATTTCATTGTCCTTTTGTTTACTTATTTCGAATGATTAAACAAATGAATGTGACCTTAAGTATTTTCCTATAACACTGAGAAGGATTTGTTTTGAAAA
This sequence comes from Caerostris extrusa, assembly GCA_021605095.1. Lineage (NCBI taxonomy): Eukaryota > Metazoa > Arthropoda > Arachnida > Araneae > Araneidae > Caerostris > Caerostris extrusa. The sequence goes on along the minus strand of BPLR01010615.1, from coordinate 40,566 downwards.
GTTTTCTATGAAAAGTCTATCACACGACAATCATTCCATATTCTTTTCATGTTTGTCAAATAAAATCTTTACTGAAATGCATGTTACTTCGTTGTTCAAATTCATTAAGAAAAAAAAAAAAAATGCACTATATCATCTTCGTCATTTCCATACACGGGACCCCACTTCCCCCAATCCTCATTCCAATCCTTAATGACACTATCAATCACTTTATATACAACATCATATCTGAGTAAAGCAAATGATTTCGTTACCCTTTTGACTTACTTATTTTGAACGACAAAATGAATGAGTTTATGGTTCAGTATGACTATAAAAAGAGAATGATTTGTTTTGAATGATTATATTGCCGAATTAAGGACAGATTCTGTCATACGATAGTCCTTCACATTTCAAATTCATATTTACCAACTACAATTCACTGCACCAAACAAATAAACGGGCGCCACTCTGCTATGTCATCCTCGTTATTTCCATAAACAAGAACACTATGTCCCACCCCATTCTCATTCCAATCCTAATAACACTATCAATCCCTTTACTTACAACCCCATATCTGAGTAATGCAAATGATTTCATTACACTTTTGCTTGCTTATTTTCAACGACAAAATGAATGAGTTTATCGTCGAGTATGACTCTATAACCCACAAAATGACTTGTTTTGAAGAATTCTATCTCCGAACTAAGGAAAGACACTGCCATACGACAGTCCTCAACATTCCATACTCTTTCAATGTTTGTCACATGGAATTCGTTATAGAAAACAAACAAACTGGCGCCACTCAACTATGTCATCCTCGTCATTTTCCATCCCAAGAAAACGAACACACTCCGCCCCGCCCCAATTCTCATTCCAATCCTAATAATACTATCAATCTCTTTACTTTCAAGCCATATCTGAATAAAGCAAATGATTTCATTGCCCTTTAGCTTACTTATTTTGAACAACAAAATGAATGAGTTTATCATCGAGTTTGACTCCGAATGAGCTGTTTTGAAGGATTCTGTCACCTAACTGTCATGCGACAGTCCTCAACATTCCAAACTCATATTTACCAACCACAATTCACTGCACCAAACAAACAAACCGGCGCCACCCAACTTTGTCATCCTCATCATTTCCATACACAAGAACATTCTTTTCCCCCTGTCCTCATTCCAATACTTAATAACACTATAAAATCCCTTTACTTACAACCCCATATATGAGTAATGCAAATGAATTCGTTACCCATTTGCTTACTTATTTTGCATGACAAAATGAATGACTTTATCTTAGAGTATGACTCTATAATTCAGAGAATAACTTGTTTTGAAGTATTATGTCACCAAACTAAGAAAGATTCTGTCATTCGACAGTCCTCCACATTCCAAACTCATATTTACCAACTACAATTCACTGCACCAAACAAACAAACGGGCGCCACTCTGCCATGTCCTCTTCGACTCAGTGTCCTAGTCAAGACAACAAGAACAAGACACCCCCTTCCCATCCCAGTGCTACTCTCACTATCAGTCCGTTTACTTCTCCCCCTCCCCCCCCTTGTATCTGGCAAGGAGGGAGGGGGTGAATGGAACGCGTGTTAAAAGGGATTCGTATGAGCAATAAATTTGTATCTTCCCTTTTATTTTTAAATGCCTCTGCCAAAGACCGTGTTATCAGCCAGAAACTGGGGCCATTTGTAAGCCAGCTTAGGTAAAAAGGCAAGGCAAGCTGTTCCGGCTAATGCCCGTTCCAGAACCGTAATGCGGGTGGGATTATTTATGGAACAATCGAACACAGACAGCTACTGTTGTGGGCGCCGACACCAGACGCACTGGCGAGGTGTGCTGGCATAGTTCTCTTTCCATCGTGCCCGTTTCTACTTGATATTCTTTTTTAAATAAAATTCGTTTTATGGCTTTATTACAGGCAGGGATGCGCAGATCCCACGCAGCGGAAACTTTTCTGGCAGTCTTTGTGAAAGTTTTTCAGCCAGATATATGACGGCATTTGTCCATTTTATTTTTAAAATATTATTGGTAATGTTTTGGAAAAAAATTTCAGATTTTTTTATGAAAGATTAAAAGAAACTTTAATTTAATTAAAAGTGAATATTTAAAGAGAGAGAGATATTATTAATTCAATGTTTTGGTTTTTTTTTTTTTTATTATTTAATAGCAGATTAAAAGATCAGATTCTTTTCAATAATATACAAGTCTGAATGCAGGATCCCAATCTATGCAATTTTTCTCAGCAGTATTTAGTGAAATTTTTTTCTCTATGATATTTATTACAATTTACATACGATTTACATACAATTTACATTTAACATACACAGCTCTCCAGCTTTACAAATTTGTACATTCCTGATTAAAAGAGACACTGAATAAAGAAGGGATTAAAACTAAAATATTCCTTCTATTTTCTTAATTTATAGCACAAATTAGTCATCAGCAATTACTTCAAAATTGTATATTTTGAAGTAATTGCTTGTGAAAAATTGCTTTTAAATTATTTATTTTTAACGTTTACTAAGCATCATTATTGTCTACCTTTTAAACCCAAATTTCATTAAATATCTTCGTCAGATATGTAATAAAAAACTCACTCGTTGGTCTTAAAACTAGATTTTAATCCTTGTAGAAAAATTGAATAAAGCATGCAGTCGATAATAAAATTTTAAATATAAATCAAATCTTTTACATATCAATCATTAATACCTCAAAGTTTTGGGAATATCATGATTTTTTTTAATCACGAGAATTTTTAATGGGCAATTAATAACAATAATAATAATAATAATAAAAGAGAAAAGCACAATGTTACGTTTGAGATAGTGTATAAAAACAATAACAAAAGTGCCCAGCCCTTTTATAAAAATAAAAATCTGAAAAGATAGATTTTTAAAACTATGGATAAAAAATAATGTGTAGTATTCTTATGGACAAACAAATTTGCTTTCACAAAATTGATATTATTTTTTGCTTAATTTTTGCTCTTAGTCATCTTACCAAATTATCTTACTAAAGTTAAAATTTATAAGATCAACTCTGAATTTTAGTAATATTTTTAATAAAAAAAAAATAATAATTTGCATAGCAAAAAAAATTTTCTTGGCTTGTAAATCAAAATTTTTCCAAATAAATTCACTTCATCTATTAGTTTTAACACTGTGTTGCAATTTACTAGTAAATCCAATTTTATTTGTTTTCCTAATGTTTTTATTATTGTTTGTATTTGTGTAGAATTCCTTATATATACTTAGACTATATTTATATTATAAATACAATATTATCAGAGATACAAATATGAAATGCAAAAACCAAACACTCTTTAGAAGCAAAATAAACATATAATTCAAGAAAAAAATCTTATAAAGAAAAAGGAAAAAAAAAATTAGCTTTTTCAAGCTATTATTTTTTTACTACCATTATTTTTTAGCATTTCAGTTAGCTTTATATACATATTGCACCTACATAATTTTGTAGATACATAGATACATTTTTGTACAGATTTTTTTCAGACGCAGAATTTATAAAAACAATCAGAAATTGGCAATTTTTAATTTCTTTATACCAATAAACAAGTATTTATTTTTTTATATTATGCAAGAGGGTAGAAGTTATTAATCTCAACCAAATATGCATAATAGTTTTTGTAAAAAAAAAAACGACTTTCTTTTTAAATAATTTTCTTTCTTAACTTCTATTTCTTTATTAAAAAAATATCATGATACCAATTCAGTCTTTTTATGTAATTAAGAATATTTTATAACTCTTATTGTGGAAAATTATGTGTAGACATAAATAGTATCCCAAAAAAAAAAAAAAAAACGTTACAAAAAAGTAGGAAATAAAAAATAAAATATTTTATAACTTGTTTAATATAATATGATCTAAAACATTAGTTCACAAATTTAATGCAAAAAAAAAAAGAAAATTTAGTATAGGATATAAAGATTTTAAATAATATATTGTGCACAAAATTATAAGAAAAAAATGCTTTATTCCACAAAAAAAACATTAATTCAAATCTTAAAACTATAACTAGATAACATTATTTTGTGTGCATAAAAATGAAAAGTTTAAAAAAACTTATCCGTGCTGCCATCTAGTGATCAATAAGTCGATTATTGATTGGGATCTTGAATGGTAAGATAATGATAAATTATTAAAACATTTTCTATCTTTATAATTTAGTTCCTTAAATTTCTCGTTCAAATAAAGTTACAAAGAAACAAAATTAAATAATTTCCGGGAATTTTCTGATATTTTAGAAAAATACAAATGTAAAAATTATGTAAAAACTCAATAAATATACTTTTGTAAGTTTTTGTATTCAAAAAGTTAAATAGCTTCTAAACTGATATACGAAAATAAAAAGTTAAATTCAGTCATTTTTAAAAAGAAAAGAAAGCTATCATAGTAGATAAAGGTTTAATTTGAATTCTTAAAATGATATGCATACTATTATTACCAATTAACTATTTATTAATAATTTCGAGATATAAGAAAAATTGTGTATAATTTCCTCTTAAATTAATAATAATATATTATTTGAAATTAATTATATTACTGCTATCGTTTTTCAATTTTTACTTTATTGTAACTAAGCCCTAATAATTATCAATTCAAAAACAATATTTTGTTTTTTAAAAAAGTAAAAAATTCTTTCAAGTCATAATTTTGATAATGCCTGACTAAATTGATAAAAGAAAATGATGTAGATTAAAAAAAGGAAGAAATATATTTATAAATTGATTTATTTTACATAATAAATATTTTTCCTACAATTTTTTTAAATTATAGAAAAAAATAAAATTTCAATTTTGTCTTTGGAAAAAAAAAAAATTGTGTATTTGAAATATTTTCAAGAAAAATTTGCAAATAGAAATTTGCTGTGAATAAACAGTTATATTTTTTTCAATAATTATATAGAAACATAATTATTGAAAATTATAAGTGTGTATTCACAGCAAATTTTTTGAAATTATTTTTATTAAAACTTATTATTTTTATTAAGCTTATAATCAGAATTTTTTTAATTAAAAGCTTATTATTTTATTAAACTTATTATTTATCGTAATTATTTTATTAGCTTATAATCAGAAATGTTTTTTAATTAAAGGTTATTATTTTATTAAGCTTATTATTTACCATTATTGTTTTTTAATCTTATTATTTATCGTTATTATTTTAATAAACTTATTATTTATCGTTGTTATTTTTATTAAGCTTATAATAAGAAATTTTTTTAATTAAAGCTTATTATTTTATAAGATATTAATTTACGTACTATTTATATCAAAAATATTTTTATAATAAAAAAAATGTATTACAAAAAAATTTTGTAAAGAAACGTAAAATATTGTTGTGTTCCAACATTTCAAAGTAAAATTATTTAATAGATCAGAAAAAAAAAAAAAAATCAGAAAAATTCTGCTCTTTATTTTATAACTTCAATTGAGAATTTAATTCAAGCGGTTGTTTGTATAAATACGTTACATAATAATTTACATTTTAGATGTGAATATATTGTTCATCAAATAATATTTAAAAAAAAATTTAACAGGAAATTTTAAAGTATTTTTCAGACCTCTTCTTCTTAGTAATTGCGTATAATTAAGGAAAAAAAACTAAATAATGAAAATTGCGAAGTTATTAATAGTACAGTTTTGTTATATTTACTAATTTACATGAATATTTTCCAAATATGTGTTCTAAAAATACATTTTTATTATTAAAATTTACTATTTTTATAGCATATTATGCACGGAATATATTTTTAGCAAAAATATGTTTTATTCATATGCCAAATGGATGAAAACGTAGCACAAATACTTGTAATAATTTTACTTTCTATTTGAAATGCCAAAAGCATACAAGATATACGAAAGGAAATGATATTTTAATTATAAAATTAAAAAATGAATGTTAATTAATCGTGCGATTTTTATTTTAATTGCTAATTTCATGGATATTTTTAGAAATGGATAATTTTAGCATGTGCTATGTTTTATTCATTGGTCAAGTTGCCAAAAGGAAATATAAAAAGAGAAAGGCAGTTAACTTATTTGCCATTTTAATGTATCTGAATAGTTCAAAGCAAAAATTAATATTTTAAAATAATTATTTTTAATATTTTAACAATCAGAGTACTCCCTCCCTTTTAATTTAATTTTTTTAAATCAAAATGTGTATACCTAATATACCTAAAAAATAAATAATTTTAATGATTTCTTTTTAATTAAACAAATATTTTTATTTTGCGATTAAATGGAATTGATGTCAAATTTTGTACGTCATCTTCTTAGCATTTTTTAAGTTAATATTTTCTATAAATATTTATTTGTTGTTGTTTTTATACCTATCGGTTTTCTTATATATTTGGTTTTAATGCTATTAATTATTTAATGTCTATCAGTTTTACTGTTTTATATTCGGAACTTAATAATGTCTTTTATTATAAAGTCGCTTGTTAACTAGGCCCAATAGTTAAAAACGAAGTTCAAAATTGTCAACATTTACAGCATGTTTATTTGACAAAATTTCTCGTGAAATTTCCAAGAAGAATCAAAATACACTCATGTCCAAAAAATTAAGGATAATGAAGTTCAGGCAAAGAAAGAGACAGAAGCAAAACAAATTTGACTTATTTGTAAAGTCTATTTATTAAACAAAAGGTAAAGAGCAAAAAAAAGATGCTATATGTTTGACATAATTAATAAAAATTGCGATTTTTACTCCCTGGAGCAAATTTCAAAAAAGAACCTATTTACAAAAAACAGTATAACATGGTTAGTATGATGGTTAATATGGAGTATGTCTCCTGGACGATGCAATACATGCCTTACAACGCCTAGGCATGCTGGTATCAAATTATCAATCTGATCTTGGGGAATATTACACCACTCATCAAGCAATGCCCTCCGAAGTTCCGGTTGACAGGTGGGAGGGGGTTGATGGGCTGCAATTCGTCGGCCAAGCATATCCCACACATACTCTATTGGATTCAAGTCCGGTGAGTATGCTGGCCAATCCATACGGGTGATATCCTCCAATTGAAGGCATTCGTCTACAATGTTTGCACGATGAGGACGGGCGTTGTCATCCATAAACAGAAATTCAGCACCCATGGCGCCCCGTAACAAACGTCTCTTGGTGGTAACGGGTACCTGGCGCTCTCCATATGGAAGTCTGGCGAGAATCAGACTGCAAACTAAACCTGGACTTGTCGGAAAACATCACACAAGACCACTGTTGCGGTGTCCACAATGCATGCTCTCTACTCCAGGTTAATCGCAGGCGGCAATGAGTTGCGGTAAGTGGAACACATCTGACAGGCCTACGAGCATATAGACCAATGTGCCCTAAGCGTCTGTACACGGTCTGCCTTGAAACTGTCGTACCGGTAGCTGAAGAGAGCTGACGAGACAGGTCTGATGCTGTGCTCCGTCTGTTTCTTTTGGCAGTAACTGCTAAATACCGGTCCTCATTCGGCGTTGTAACTCGGGGGCGACCTGTGCTGTAACATCTACTCACATTACCCTCCTCTTGGAATCGTTGCCAAAGCCTGGAGATGACACTCTGGGCGATTCCAAGTTCCTCGGATATTTCCAGCTGGTACGTCCACATTCCAGTCGTCCGATAATTCTACCACGTAAAAAATCATCCAAATGCTTCCTTTTTGTGCCATAACTATGCGGTTATTGCACTGAAAGTCTTTAAAGCGCTTGTAAACAATTTTACTTCTTTGCCACCATTCCTTATATACCCCTCTCTTACACTGTCGTCATTGTGACGTACTATCCGCGCCATCTGGTGGTTTCCTGTAATTTGCATATTCTTCTTCAAGATGTGTGTGATAATTCTACAGGTGAAATTTTTTATTTTAGAGTTCAATTTCTGTGGGATTCTGAATTATCCTTAATTTATGGACATGAGTGTAATTCAATTGATTAAAAAAATTTCCAAAATTATAAAAAATAGATTATACAAATACACAAGCTTTAATAATTTCAATATATATATATACAATATTTATGTGAAAACTAAACAACAGAATATTTTATAGGTTTGTTTTTTTTTTTTTTAAATTTAATACAGTTCTTTTATTTTTTAAATTCTATATATATGTAAATATTTAATAACAAATTTATTTATTTACAAAATAAATACAAATAAATGCATTTCAATGTTTTTAAAGCGAAATCTATGCACTCTCAAAATATCTATGCATACTGAAAATTTCTTATAATATTTCGAATATATAGGCCATGTATATAGATCAACTTAAGCTGAATAAGTTCAAAAGCTTATGTGCTACTACTTTATTCTGTATATAAAATATGGTTTATTGTTTCTAACTGCGGTTCGAACACCCATATGATTTCAGAGGCGGAACAGAAGATTTACTCGAATTTTTGGGCAATTTGCAATTGTGGTCACGCACACACACACACACACACACACATATATATATATAAATGCTCTGGCATTCGGTGTCACAAGTTTAGGGTTCGAGTTCAGGCGGTGCCATGGGTGTATGTAGCGGTTTGGAATTCACTTTAAACCGTAGATCCCGGTCTAATGGGACAGTAGAGCGTTAGGCGTAAGGCTGACAACCCTACCCTGTAAAAAAAGAAAAAAAATCTCCAATCTCGGAATCTGCCAGCAGGGTGACGGCCTTGGCCCACTATGTGTTGTAGAGACAGTTAATTAATTATATATTTGGGGGGGGAGGGTTCTACACGAGGATGATTATAATTTTGATGTTGTATTATCTTAACTATCATCTATTATTTAACTATTAATTATTTTTTTACTTTTTGTCGTGTTGTCAGTTTGGTAGATGAATAATTGATAATTAATAAGATGATTGAATGATGAATAATTGAATAAGATGATAATTTTCTATTTCAAAATGCATTTGTTAATAAATTTTATTTGTAATTTTTATACATAAAATCAATCAATTTATCTTATTTTCACATTATATAATAAATATAATTGACTTTTTAAATGACAAAAGATAGTTGTGCTGGCAAAAATAAAACCAAACCTGAAGATTTGGTTAAGCCAAAACAGATCCATCCATTATTTGAATTTGAAATTTCATGACTAAGATATATCCTTCCTGAAAAATAGTCATCTGTCATGATGACGTTTTATTAAGAGTAGCCTGTTCATTAACTGTGGTTCATTTAAATTTTAAAAGAGTTTGCTAACCATATTTTTTCTACACAATGCTGCTTATAATTTAAATGTTCTAATATCTTAATTAATAGGCTACGTAATCCGGCAAATTATCATCAATTAATTAATAAATGACTATTTAACTATTAACTATTTTATTTTCTGTCATGCTGTCAGTTTGGTAGATAAATAATTGAATAATCACTTGATAATTTTTATTTTTTAAAAATTCATTTGTTAATAAATTTTATTTGGTAATCTATTTATCTCATTTAATAATATCTATTTTTATATAATAATAAATTTTTATTTTATCTTATATATGCTTATATAATAAATGGTGATTCTAAATGACAAAAGATAGTTGTACTGGTCAAAATCCAAACCAAACAGCAGAACTGGTCAAGCCAAAACAGACCCATCCATTACACTGAAATTTGAATTTAAATTTCATGACTAAGATATATTCTTCCTGAATAAATAATCATTTTTTTTGATGACTTTTTATTAAGAATAACCTGCACATTAATTGTGGTTCATTAAAATTTATCAAAAACCATCTAATAGTTCATTTTAATAACCCTTTAATAGTTAATTTAATTTTAAATCATTTAAAAAAATCCTTAAAAACGTTTGTAAACCAATGCTGGTTAATTATCATCCTTAATTAATGATAATTATGGCTAATTATTTAATTATATTATGGCTAATTGTCTGTTTCATTATACACTCATGTCTATAAATTAAGGATAATTGAAAAAAAATGAACTCTAAAATAAAAATTTCACCTGTAGAATTATCACACACATCTTGAAGAAGAATATGAAAATTACAGAAACCACCAGATGGCGCGGATAGTACGTCACAATGACGAGATTGTAAGAGAGGGGTATATAAGGAATGGTGGCAAAGAAGTAAAATTGTTCACAAGCACTTTAAAAGCCTTTCAGTGCAATAACCGCATAGTTATGGCACAAAGGAACCCTGTTCATTTGGATGATTTTTTTACGTGGTAGAATTATCGGACGACTTGAATGTGGACGTACCAAGCTGGAAGTATCCGAGGAACTTGGAATCGCCCAGAGTGTCATCTCCAGGCTTTGGCAACTATTCCAAGAGGATGGTAATGTGAGTAGATGTTACAGCACAGGTCGTCCCCGAGTTACAACGCCGAATGAGGACCTGGAAGTATTTGAAACAGACGAAAACAAAAAGAAACAGACGGAGCACAGCATCAGACCTGTCTCGTCAGCTCTCTTCAGCTACCAGTACGACAGTTTCAAGGCAGACCGTGTACAGACGCTTAGGGCACATTGGTCTATATGCTCGTAGGCCTGTCAGATGTGTTCCACTTACCGCAACTCACTGTCGCCTGCGATTAACCTGGAGTAGAGAGCATGCATTGTGGACACCGCAACAGTGGTCTGGTGTGATGTTTTCCAACGAGTCCAGGTTTGGTTGTAGTCTGATTCTCGCCGGACTTTCATATGGAGAGCGCCAGGTACCCGTTACCACCAAGAGAACACCATTGAACGACACCGTTTCGGTGGTGCAAGATGGCTCGTTTGGGGAGGGAATATTCTTGGTTCCAGAACGACCTGCATGTTCAGAGTGTAACGATGACAGGCCACATCTATCGGGATGTCATTCTGGAACAACATGTACTTTTTTTTCGGGGCGCCATGTGTGCTGAATTTCTGTTTATGAATGACAACGCCCATCCTCACCGTGCAAACATTGTAGACGAATGCCTTCAATTGGAGGATATCACTCGTATGGATTGGCCAGCATACTCACCGGACTTGAATCCAATAGAGCATGTATGGGATATGCTTGGCCGACGAATTGCAGGCCGTCGACCCCCTCCCACCTGTCAACCGGAACTTCGGAGGGCATTGCTTGATGAAAAGTGGTGTAATATTCCCCAAGATCAGATTGATAATTTGATACTCAGCAAGCCTAGACGTTGTAAGGCCTGTATTGCATCGTCCGGGAGACATACTCCATATTAACCATCATACTAACCATGTTATACTGTTTTTTGTAAATAGGTTCTTTTTTTAAATTTGCTCCAGGGAGTAAAAATCGCAATTTTATTAATTATGTCAAACATATAGCATCTTTTTTTCTCTTTACCTTTTGTTTAATAAATAGACTTTACAAATAAGTCAAATTTGTTTTTGCTTCTGTCTCTTTCTTTTATAAGCCTGAACTTCATTATCCTTAATTTATGGACATGAGTGTATTATGGCTAACTACTCTATTAGCTAATTATCATCCTTTCTCATAAGAATTATTTCGACATACTAGTATATCCTATTTCTTTTCTAAATAATTTGAAACAAAATAAAGGATTAAAGGTAGCGAAAACAGAATACATTAGCGAATAAAGGTAAATAATAGGCTACATAAATAACAATTCTGTTTGACTAGAGGACTACATAATGGGCTTATTAAAGATTAACCTGTACAATAACTGTGGTTCATTTAAATTTTTTAAAAGGGTTTGTGAATTATCAAAAAAATTATGTTGTGACTGATCAACAAGAAATCCTAAAAAACATTTAAAAACTAATGCTGTATAATTATCCATCATATTGAATTATTATTATGACTTATTATCTAATTATATTATGGCTAATTGTTTTATTAGTTAATTATCATCCTTTCTCGTAAGAATTATTTCGACATACTAGTATATCCTATTTCTTTTCTAAATAATTTGAAACAAAATAAAGGTGGTTAAAAGGTAGCGAATAGAGAGAAATACTTGAGCGAATAAAGGTAAATAATAGGCTACATAAATAACAATTCTGTTTGACTAGATGACTACATAATGGGCTTATTAAGATTAACCTGTACGATAACTGTGGTTCATTTTAAATTTTTAAAAGGGTTTGTGAATTATCAAAAAAAAAATTATGTTGTGACTGATCAACAAGAAATCTAAAAACATTTAAAAACTAATGCTGGATAATTATCCATCATATTTAATTATTATTATGACTTATTATCTAATTATATTATGGCTAATTGTTTTATTAGTTAATTATCATCCTTTCACGTAAGAATTATTTCGACATACTAGTATATCCTATTTCTTTTTCAAATGATTTGAAACAAAATAAAGGATTAAAGGTAGTGAATAGAGAGAAATACTTGAGCGAATAAATGTAAATAATAGGCTACATAAATAACAACTCTGTTTGATTAGATTACTGCATAATGGGCTTATTAAAAGTAACCTGTACATTAACTGTGGTTCATTTAAATTTAAAAAGAGTTCTCATACCATCAAAAAAAAAAAAATTATGCTGCAACCGATCAAGAAATCCTAAAACACATTCCTGAATCCTTGCTAATTATACATCCCAATTAATTATTTTTATGACTAATTATCTAATTATATTATGGCTAACTAATTTATTATCTAATTATCATTCCTTCTCGTCAAGAGTTATTTTGACATATATCCTATTTCTTGTCTAAATAAATTGAAAGAAATAAAGGATTAAATGTAGCGAATGGATAAAAATCCTCGAGCGAATAAAGATAAATAACTAGGTACATAAATAACAATACTGTTTGGTTAGATGACTTCATAATGGGCTTATTAAAAGTAACCTGTGTATTGATTCATTTAAATTTTAAAAGAGTTCACGTACCATCCAAAAAAATTTTTTATGTTGTCACTGATCAAGAAATCCTAAAAACATTTATAAACTAATGCTAACTAATTATGTAATAATTAATTATTATTATGACTAATTATCTAATTACATTATGTCTAACTAATTTATTAGCTAATTATCATTCCTTCTTGTAAGAGTTATTTTGACATATATCCTATTTCTTTCCTAAATAGATAAAGGTTTAAAAGTAGCGATTGGAGAGAAATACTTGTTCGAATAAAGATAAATAATAGGCTTCATAAATAACAATTGTGTTTGGTTAGATGACTACATAATGGGCTTATCAATATCATTTCACAAACACAAAAAATTATACAGTAACCCTTTGATATAATGCGTTATCGGGACAAAGAAAACATGAGATATAATTGACGACTTTATCTATATCAGGTGTCGCTAAACCACTTTGAACCTCGATCAGTTCTTGATTAAGGACGCTATTTTATTCTTACGTAATTATAATAGGGCACGCAAACAAGACGCTTTGCATGAATTTTTTAATTGTGTTTTCTTTGTTAAGTATTTTTTTACATACATAATACTAACAGATATAACCCAGTAGATTATAGGGAATAAATTATGTTTAGTTTCAGTAAACTTTATTAAGAAACAAGTAATATAAAAAAAATTTTAAAGTTCAATTCCTACTTTTTTCACTATACTGCAAAAGTCCTTTATAAATAAAAGTTACTTCTGGCGCCATCTATTGGTAGATATATGCAACTTAAATAAAAAAAAAAAAAAAACTAAAATTAAATAATTAAATTTAATTACTGAATTAGTATTTGATAAAACTGTATTAACATCAAATGTCATTCACTGCAAGCTAAAAAAAAAAATGTACTTGAACTTGAATGGATGAATGAAAAGTATTTTTATGAACGATTGAAAATTTGAACAAGATATATATAGGGAGAGTATGAGCTAATTGAAGGAATTGAAAAATGTGTAGAATTAAAAGTTTGTGGAAATAATTCGCTTTAAATAAAGCAGTAATTTGATAATAATTTTTTTTCACCATTATGTCTTGTATTTATTTTTAAAAATATCATAGTGTTTGTTTTGAAAATAGATTAATAACTAATTTTATACATATTAATAATTTTTTTTTTTTTTTTTTTTTTTTTTTTTTTTTATTTTTTTGCAATAACTGAACGGGAAACATCTGGTGACAAAAAATAAAGTTTTCATTTAATTAATAAAGAGAGAACTGATTAGCTGAAATCAGGTGAAAGATGTTGAATCTCTAATTTTTATAGTAGCATTGTAAGTGCCAAATATGAAGCTCCATGTTGAAAAAATGTGAATTTGTATGGTGGATAAACAAACAGATCTTCACATTCAAATATAAATAATATTTGTAATATTTGTACGTCAAAGGGTTATATATATTTTAATGTTTATTTTTCTTTTATTATTATGCGTTTCATAAGGATAAATGATCACATAATTTCAATAACAAAATAACGATAATGCAATCTTCTTTATGAATACAGACATGCATTACATATACTCTTAGAAGCAATTCTTTATTAAAGGCGCTATTTTATTCTTACTTAATTGTAACAGGGCACGCAAACAAGACGCTTACATTAATTTTTTTTACTGTCTTTTCTTTGTTAAGTATTTTTTACGTGCATAATACTAACAGATATAACCCAGTAGATTATAGGGAATAAATTATGTTTAGTTTCAGTAATTTTTATTTAGAAAAAAATGTGTAGAATTAAAGGTGTGTGATATTAAATAATTCTCTTTAAATAAAACAATAATTTGTAAATAATTTTTTTCACCATGATCTATTGCATTTATTTAAAAAATATATAAGAGTGTTTGTTTGGAAATAAGGTTAAAAACTAATACCGCAATTTTTTACTTTTTTTCAATTCCTTCTAATAGCTCACACTCTCCCTATATATATCTTGTTCAAATTTTCAATCGTTAATAAAATACTTTTATTCCTCCACTTAAGTTCAAATACATTTTTTTGAACTTGTAGTGGATGACACTTGATGCTAATACAGTTTCTTTCAAATATTAATTCATTCATTAAATTTAATTAATTCATTTTAGTTTTTTTTAGATTTAAGTTGCATATATCTACCAATAGATGGCGCCAGATAAACTTAAAAAATGAATGAAAATTATTTATAAAGGACTTTTTGCAATAGAGTGAAAAAAAGTAGGAATTGACTTAAAAATTTTTTTATATTACTTGTTTATTTTTCTTTTTCTTTTATTATTACATATTTGATAAGGATAAATGATATATAAAATAATTTAAATAACAATAATGCAATCTTCTTTATACATACATGCATATATATATATATATATATATATATATATATATATATGCATGTTATGCATATATATATAAAATTAAAATTTTAGAGTAATCTTATGCAGGTCATGGCCTATGTACATTCTAAATTTGAAGCTCCGTGTTGAAAAACTGTGAAACAAACAGATCTTCACATTTAAGTATAAATAATGTTTGTAAGTCAAAGTGTCATCTATATTTTAATGGGTTTTTTTTTCTTTTATTATTATATATTTGAAAAGAATAAATGATATAAGAAATAATTTAAATAACAATAATGCAATCTTCTTTATAAAGAAGATTGCATTATATATATGCGTGTAAAACAACACACCCATATATATATATAACTCCATATAACTTTGATATTGTCAACTGGTAGATGACTTTTTAAAATACTTTTTTTTCAGTAAAAATTAACTCTAAAACTCTTTTAAAAACTTTTATCATATAGGAAACTTGAAAAAATTATCTATTTTAGTTTTTAAAAACGGATTATCAAAAGAAAATTGTTCTTTCAAAAATTAACATAAATAAAAATGAAAATTTTGGTAAGAATAAAAAATTAAATATTATTTTCTTATATAAAACACATATCTTTCATCGAAACAAAAATATAGATATATATAATCCAAAAGTACGTATCTTTAATCGGAAACACGTAAGTCAAAAGCTTATAAACAGAAATAATACTAAGTATTAGCGATAAAAGGGGACATATTTTGTTACTATTAAGAGAAAAGATTAAAAATTCTAATATTTTTAAATATCTATCTAAAATATCTAAATGCGTATAAAGAATTTAGTACTATTAATGCAGAAGCTTTTTAAAATGATTTCCAAAATTTTATTCGAAGCAAAGTACAGATAATTTCAATAAAAAATTTAAATTGTCATTATAAATTGTTTTATTAGAGCATTTTCATTAATTTAATATGTAACTGATTTGGTTTGTAGTCTATGATCCTTTTTTGTACATTTTAGTGTAGTTAGACCTACCGTTCAACTTGGATAATAATCTCTAACAAACATCCATGTTACCGCTAGGATTCAAACCTGATTGCTTATGGTACCAAAGATCACAGCGCTAGCCAATTGGCGAACAGACCGCTCTGTAAATGATATTGTTCATATTTAACGTAGTTGTCGTCTACATGTTTTTGTTTCAAAATGTGCGATGTTTGATTGCAATTATTCGACAAGGAAATTGAAATAGATTATTAATATTGTTGATTTTAAATTTATATAATAGTTTAATAAAAATTTATTTCAGTTTCGAGTCAAAAGATGAATAATTTAAATATATTTATTAATATGTATTTATCATCCTTATGTTCTTGATACAAACATAGAAATTATAACAAACATAGAAATATTATTACAAAAATTATATGCAATTATTTGTTGAAAAATAAAAAAAAATTTAATATTCTCCTATGTTGTTTAGTTGTAATTGAATTAGCAATAAGAATTTTAACTATTTAAAGATAAGAGATCAATTAGTTCAAATTAGAAATTATTTGCGATATTATTACATAAATTATATGTAATTATTTGCAGATAAAAGTAATTAAAAAAAATTGAAATAGTCCTCTATGTTGTTTAGTTGTAACTGAATTAGTAATAAAAACAATTATATAAAGATTAGATCAATTAGTTCAAATTAGAAACAGTTTAAAACTATTTACTAGAGAGTTCTACCAGGAAAAAAATATTTATTTACCTTTCTAAAAATATGATAACATCTTCACTATAAATCATACTCCCAGTAATTCGAAAATTAATTCATGCTTCAGTACAAATTGAAATTATCTAAATCTATCTTGAACAAAAAAAATAATTAAAAATTGAAACATTCCTCCGTGTTGTTGTGTAATTGAATTAACAATAAAAGGTTTAACTATTTAAAGATAAGATCAATTAGTACAAATAATAAATTGTTTAAAACTGTTTACTATAGAGTTCTACCAGGAAATAAATATCTATTTACTTTTCTAAAAATATGATAAAATCATCTAAAATAAATGTCTCTCCTATTAATCGGATAATTAATTCATGCTTCAGTACAAATTGAAACTATCTAACAAATCATTTTCCGTCAAACTAAATAAGATCTTGATTTACATGGCTGCATTTAAAAACGGAAATTATGTCTATCATCTTAATTCAGATTGATAGTTTATGATCTTCTAACCCATATACCATTTTCCTCATCAAATTAAACTCTATATTTTGGCGTAATAATCTTGATGTAAGTATTGTATGAATAATACACAATAGTCTTTTTTTTCACTTTGATTTCTTTGATGTGATTTTTCTTATTTTTCACTTTCCTTGAACAATCTTAATGGAAAGCATAGTTCTGTAAATTGTATTATTTGTTAAATTTTCAATAAGAAAAAATAGGGTGCCCATGCATATATACATATATATATATATATTGAAGGGCTGACAATCCTACTACCCCATAAAAAAGAAAGCATCTCCTGTTTCGGAATCTACCAGTAGACAGACGGCCATGATCCAACATGAACTGTAGTGGGGAGCTAATATATATATATATATATATTTGAATATATAATTCTTTTTATTTATATATCTAGTAAATTATATTACATAGTTATTTGGAGGAAAAAAAATTCAATACATTATAAGGTTTGTAAATTTTTCAGTTGATTTAAAAGTTTAAGGATAAAGTGAGATTGAATGTTGAATAAATCATTTTAATCCTGACATGATAATACAGTTTAAATATCGAAAATGATTGCAATACAAATGAATCAGTTAAATTTTTTAAGTAAATTCTCAAAACATGCTCATAATTAAGTTTTTCTGCTCTTAATTACAAATAAATCAGCAACGAACACAGCAATTGAAAGAATATTTCTATTTGAAAATGTGAAATTTCATTATAATTTTCGGCAGTTTTAGTGTTATATATTAAAAAAAATATTTTAAGAAAAATCATATGACTAAACTAATCATGTTTCACGTAGAAAACAATATTACTCTATTCTGGATTATAATTATATAGATTATAATCACAATAGTAAAAATATTGTTAACAATGCTACTCAAAAGTTTTCATAAAAATTAAAACTATAATTACATGTCTTATGAATAATTTGAGCATAAAATCTGATTATTTTTCTTTGACAGCTAGTGTTATACGTTAAAAAAAAAAATTTTTTAAGAAATATATCATATGATTAAACTAATCATTTTTTGGTAGAAAAGAATATTACTGTATTCAGGATTTTAATGGTAAATAAGTTATAGTTTTAATTATGCAGATTATAATCACAATAGTAAAAATAATACTAAACACAACAATGCTACTCAATTGTTCTCATAAAAAACTCTAATTACATATCTTAAGAATAAGAATCATATATCTATGAATAATTTGTGCATAAAATCTGATCCTTTTTATTCTATTTATTATCTAAAATTAAATTTAACTCATGTTAATTTTAAATGTAAATTTAAATGTCGACTTCTGCCTTAAAAAAATAAAAAAGTCATATACTATCATTATTTCTTTATGTATTTTAAGCATCATTTTAAATATTTAATATAACTATTCCCTAAATTTCTTTCAACAACAACAAAAAAAATGAATAAAGCGTAATTACATCACTAGCTTTATATTTTATGTTTATGTATTTGCATATGCATATGCATTTATTTTCTAAGCATAAAAATAATATATATTTATTAGAATTATTAAAAGGTGTGTTTTTCAGCCATTTATTAAGGAGAATTGAGAAAAACATACACAGTAAAAATAAAAATAAAAATCCACGATTTGATTCATGTATGATGTTTTATAATTGTTTGAATTATGTTGAAAAAAAAAAAAAATATTTAGTTTGATTTTTTTGATTTCATCAATTTTAAATTATCCTTAATAAAATATCATTTAAAGTTAATCTTTTAATAGAAAAAATATTATTTATAAAGAATACGCGTCCATTTTCCATGGATGCTAAAAAAAAAATAGACCACTGAAAAATATTTTAAATTATGGAGTAGAAAATTAAATCCAAATAATTTGAAAAAAAAAATATCAATTCATTACAAAAGCATAGATCAAATTTTGATTTTTTTTTTTTTTAGAAACTAAATAAAAAGAAAATCAAAATTGTGTCTTTTCTGTCAGTTAGAAAAAAAAATCTGTAAATGCTACATTGCTCTACCAAGAAGTACTGAAAGATTTATTGCGTGGTTCTCTATTAGTGCATTTTTTCCAACTTTTTAGACAAGTAGACAGTTTCCAATAAAGGTATGAAGGAATTATTAGAATCTAATGGATATCTAAAAATTAACTAATTTTTGTGAAAACGGTAATTAACAAATTTTTTATGTAAACTTTCGAATTATAAAAAAATTATGATAATAATTAACAATAACTGAATTAAATTACAGCTAATTAAGTTTTATTCAATTCCTTCTATTAGCTCACACTCTCCCTATATATATCTTGTTCAAATTTTCAATCGTTCATAAAATACTTTTTATTCATCCTCTCAAGTTCAAATACGTTTTTTTTAAACTTGCAGTGGATGACACTTGATGTTAATACAGTTTCTTCAAATATTAATTCATTCATTAAATTTAATTAATTAATTTTAGTTTTTTTTTTAGATTTAAGTTGCACATATCTACCAATAGATGGCGCCAGATAAAAAATGAATGAAAATTATTTATAAAAGACTTTCTGCAATAGAGTGAAAAAAAAAGTAGGAATTGACTTACAATTTTTTTTTTTTTTTTTATATTGCTTGTTTTATAAAGAAGTACAAAGTGCTGTAATATTTAATTTATTGAATGTTGTAATTTTTTTTATTCATATTTTACAATTGTGATTTATTAATTTTTAATTGTTAAATACGGTTATTAAAGTTTCAAATTTTCATTGAAAGAATTTAGAAAATCCGTAATGATCATCATCTAAGCGAAGGTTTTTATTATTATTATTATTTTACTGTTACAATATGAATTCAGTTGTAAATCTCAGTGTGAAAGAGGCTGTTTTCAAAAATATTCAAATGAATGATTTTTAAAGAAATACTGGGATTACTTCTATTTTGAATGTTATTTAGTAGTAAACAATTATAAAAATTTGTTTTATGAAAACTGAATGAAAGCATTCTGCTTAGTAAATAAAATCGGAAAGATGCTTAGCAACAATGCTATGCAAACATTGTTGATAAACAATTTTCTTAACTATGAAGGATATATAAAGATGATTTTGTTCTTGAACATCAATTTGCTTTGTAAAGATATATTCGTTGTAACTGAAAAATTTTAAGATGCATTTTATAAAAATTTACCATTTAACAGAGATTCTTTTTCTGTAGTTAAATATTCAATAATTCGATAAATATTAACTTAAACGGCCAAATTTTATGATTTGAATTGGATTCTTATGTTATTCTTTGGATTCTTATGTTATTTATAGGATTCTTACGTTATTTAAGAAATTGTAATGCACCCGAGGTTTCAATGAAAATGGATTATATGTAAATTTCTGAAAATAATTACATCTTGTAATTGATAAAGATTAAGATTCAAGAAGTTAAAATTTCAAGAACTACCCTGAAATTTAAACTCTTTTCTGAAAAATAAATATAAAACAATTATAGAATTCCACGGAGTTGAGCAATGCTTTATATGTGGTGTTAAGATAATATTTAAATTTATATTTAATTTTTATACTAATAAATTTAAATAATTTTAAATCAAATTAATTTTTCAAATGATATTTTAAATTATGTAATTTTGTCGTAGAATAATAGGAAATTTTAATCTATGTTTCGATTTTATTTACTTCATTTAGATGTTCCTATTTATAAATATTGAAATTAAATTATAATTTCATAAAATAAAAATTTCTTGGGATAACGTATGAAGTCAGTTTAAATATGTAATAGATTGGCAATTACACACATTATTATTTTGTAAACAATATTATTTTATAAATTTATTAATGATATACATTTTGATTGAATACTTAATTCAATTGTATTCTGGAATATATTTTATTAACGAACGAATGAAATCAATTACTACTACAAAAATTACTGATATGGTGCTTAGAATTGCCAAGAACATTATTTTCAAAATAATCACATCTTTTGTTGTTATTATCATCATCATTCTGTAAAATAAACAATAATTTTATAAATTTATTAATGATATACGTTTAGATTGTACACTTAATTTAACTGGATTCTGCAACATACTTTATTGATGAACAAATGAAATCAATTACTACTACAAAAATTACTGCAATGGCGCTTAGAATTGTCAAGAAAATTGTTTTCAAAATAGTCATATCTTTTGTTGTTATAAGGTGTTTTGTATGAACGGTTTTTGAATCCTTGAACGATACCAGCAATCGTATTAAGCAATTTCCTTATATTCAGCTCTTCATAATTAATCTGTTTAATAATTAACTGAAATCAGGATTACAAGTGCGTATGCGGTTGCGCAGAATTGAAAAATCCTTTTTTTTTTTTTTTCGTGACAACAACTAAAACATATCTGCCACCATCTGTTGTCCTGTCAACTTCAGATATTGAAATATGAACTGTAATTCCTACATAGCTCAGAAGGACATTTTCATATAAATTTTATTTTTTAGTTCAACTTTCCTTTTTATTTTTCGTTTTTTTTTTCTTTCTCTGGTCATTCAGTTCAATAAAATATATATAGCCTTGCATGATTTAAATTTACACTTTAATTTTAGCATAAGTATACATAGCTAAAAAGTGTTAACATGTTGTATTTAACATATTTCAAATTAACACCTGTTGTTCTGCCATCTTCAGACATTGAGATATGAACTGTAACCTCTATACAACTCAGAACGACATTCTGATATAAATTTCATTTTTTTTAGGTCGACTTTCCAAACCTTTTTGATGTTTTCTCTCTTTCTATGGTCATTCAGTTCATTTAAATATAATATTTATATTTCTTGCATGATTTGAATGTACACTTTAATGGTAAAGTCTACATTGTTAAAAATTGTTAATATGTTGTATTTAACATATTTTAAATTAACACCTGTTGTCCTGCCAATTTCAGATATTTAGATATGAACTGTAATCTCTACACAACTCAGAACGACATTTTGATATAAATTTTATTTCTTTTTTTGGTGAACTTTCCAAACAATCTTTAGATTTTTCTCTCTTTCTCTGGTCATTCAGTTCATTAAAATATATGTATATCCCTTGCATGATTTAAACTTGCACTTTAATAGCATTACGTGTGTTATTTTTTGCATATACATTGCCAAAAAATACGTTGTATTTAACATATTTTAAATGATCATTCCTCTCTTCAGATTCACTGACTTATATGAGTACGCATAAATTTTTGAAAGTTAAAATTAGTGTTTTTTATAAGTATATTTTGAATTCTGTTTGAGAAAGACAAACACAAATTTATTACATAAACATAAATTTACTGCAAATTCATTAACATTGAAAAGAAAGAACTCTGTATTTAAATTTTCACTTTAATGTTTACGTATACATGGCCAAAAAATTGTTAATATGTTGTAGTTAACATATTTTAAATGATCATTCCTCTCTTTAGGCACATTGACTCATATGAATATGCATACACTTTTGAAAGTTACAATTAATGTTTTTAAAAAATTCTGTTCGAGAAAACAAAAAACAAATTTACTACAAATTCCTTAACATTGAAAAAAAAAAACTCTTCGTATTTCTCTATGTAGTAACATTAATTTTTGCTTGTTAATATTTCTATGTAACTAAAAACTATAATAACTCTTCTAAAACTTCCTAAAACGTCATTGCCAAAATTTGTACAGGACGAACTCATATATTTGTGAAAAATATGTATTTGTTTTTAATTTGTATATTTAAAAATTTTCACAGAATTTCTGTCAATATAAAATGAATAAAATATAATCAAATAAAAAAATTAAATGCATGTATATTAATTTAAAAAAAGTTTCCAAAGAATTAATGATACATAATGTAAGTTTTTGTTAGATATTTAGGACTATAATATGTTTTACTTTATAATATTTTCTATCATTACATGCAATGATTCGTTTCACTAGATACAGCATTTGCTGATGACAGAAATGAAAAAATGCACGATGAAACAATTCGAAAAAAATAATACGTTTATCGTGTAAAAGGAAACGAGCTTTATATAATGAGGCTAAAGTATTTAATATATCTAAAGAACTTTAATCTTGAATATTTTTGCAGAATCTGGAAAGACACATTAAACTTACAAGGTGATCATAAAATGAAATTATTTTGTTTCTTTAATAAATTTTATAATTTAGTGTTAATTTATTTGAATGCTTGTGAGTTTTATATTTCGCAGTGCTTTCTTTGAATATGGTTTGAATTAATTTGATAAAAAAATGGTATTTTTTTAAGAGAAAAATACAAAAAAAAAAAAAAAAAAAAATATGGATACATTTTCAAAAACAAGTATAAATAAATTTTATTTTTATTTTTAACAGCATAAATTTTCAAAAGCGATTAAAGTTCTGTTAATTTTTACTGAATTACCGAAAGCTGAAAAAGATTTCAGAGGAAAAAAGTTAATCAGAGGTTCAGATTTAAAAGTTAAAGGGAAACATCTGAAAGACATTTCTAAGATGTTAAAGTGAGCAAGTTAATAAAAATTTGCCAAACAAAATAATAATCTAATGAGATATTATCTGAGATGGAAGAAAAAAAAAACTTGTTTGCGTGTTGACAGAATGATTATTAATCATCATATCCAAGGAAAATGCATCATTGTGACAAATTGCATTCCATTTAGAGTATCGGAAACATGATTCATAGAAGAATAAGAGTGTCTGAAAGAATAACTTTCAGTAAAATGTTGAAGAACTTATATGTAAAAGCTCACCATACAACATTAAGACTGAACAGAGCAAAAAAAAAATTGTCTTTTCATGATAAATGGTTCTGTATCATATCTCTCTATAAGCAAATATTAGTGACTTAGAGAATAACTTTCAGTAAAATGTTGAACCTATGTGTATAAAATAAATGTATATATAAATGTGTGTATATAAATAAATGTATATAAATGTTGAACCTATAAAAGCACACCACACAACATCAAGACTGAACAAAGCAAACAAAAATTATTTCTTATTATGATGAATGGCTTGGTATCATATACATCATGTAGCTCTGTATCATATCTATCTATCAGCAAATATTAGTGTCTTAAAAATAACTTTCAGTAAAATGTTGAAGAACCTATGTGTAAAAGAACACTATACAACATCAAGACTGAACAGAGCAAAAAGAAAATTATGTCTTATGATAAATGACTCTGTATCATATTTAGTGATCAGAAAAGGTGGAATTGAGATGGATTTGACGAAGATTTTAAAAATGATTTAAGAAGGATTTATGAAGGATTTAAGAAATGAACCAAAAGAAATATGTTTAATAGGCAAAAAAGGTAGAAATTCAATAAAGACTTGGGATGGGTTTGATTTAATGGACAAAACATCCTTAGTCTTGATCATTAAGGGAACATAAAGGACTAGTAGCATGACGCAAGTATTAAAACTCTAAGAATGACTCTAGTACATCTAAGTATAAACTCTAAGTATGACCAGCAAGTATTAAAACTCTAAAAATATGGATTCTAAGGACTCTCTAAGGATAACTAAGAGGTATCAGCAAATATTAATCTAAGCACTATCAGCAAAGTATTAAACTCTAAGGATGAGGATTCTAAGGATAACTAAGGGGTATCAACAAGTATTAGAGAATCTAAGGACTATAAGCAAGCATTAGAGGATCATTTAAGTTCACTACTCTGTTGATTAGGGTACCTGATTGTGTAATTGAACAAGACGGAGTATCAATTCATGCATCTAACTAACAGAACAGAATAATATCAATGCCCTGCATTGATCTGTACTTAATCCAAATCCAAATCTTTTGGAGATCATGCAGAGGCAGTTTAAAAGAAAGTGTGTGAAAATGGACCGATATGTTTCTACCATGGAGTCTTTAAACAACGATTGAGCAAACTTGATATGGATGCCCCAGAATCTATGCACTATGTAGTATTGAAAATCATATCTTTGAAGGAATAAAAAGTATTGGAAACACTATTATTTTAGATTTGTAAGGATGTTAAACTTTAAACTATATCCATAAAATAGCTTAGTGTTTATAATTATGTCACATCTATGTTACACTAATTAAAATAAATAATTCATTGAAGTATTCTAAACCAGTGGCATATACTAGTCTTTTTACGTTTGTGTCTATATTTTGGGGACAGAATTATGCACTACTTGAAATAGTGATATTTAGTAAATGAATGATGAATAAAAATTATGAAAATAAATCATATGCATGAAAATAAATGATAATTGGAATTATGAAAATAAATGATAAACGAGAATTATGAAAATAAAATTATATATCTGAAAGTAAATGACAGTTACATAAAAAAGTGAGGTGCGTGTGTTTTTGTTTGGTTTGTTTTGTTGTTGTTGTTGGTACATTTAAAAAAAAAAAAAAACTATTTCAAACTTTTCTATCCCAGCGACAGTTAAATACATATTTGAGATTGTTAAAAACTTATTTTTATTGTAAATGAAGTTAGTTGCCCATGTAAATGAAGAGATTGTTATGTCATAAATTTGATAAATAAATCAGATAAATACGAGATCAATCAATTCATTAATTTGATAAATATTCTAAATATAGATATACCATTTCCTTCTTGTTTTGGTATCAACAAGTGCATAATTTTTACTGTTGTATAATTCACGCTTTAAAAACTTTAAATAATGATAATTAATAATGATATGTACGAAAATAGATGATATAGTTACATCAAAAAGTGAGGTGTGTGTGTTTTCGTTTGTTTTGTTTTTTGCTGTTGTTACCTATACATTTTAAAAAAAGAAGCTTTAGTTCAAACGTTTCTACCGCCAGTGACCGTTAATGACATATTTGAAGAATGTGAAACTCATTTTTTATTGGCTTTTTTACGACTTCATTTCAGCGAATTCATTTACACGCTTTTTTGTAGAGCTGCCAACCTAAATGAAGATATTATTGTGTCATAAATTTGATAAATAAATCAGATAAATACGAGATCAGTCCATTAATTAATTTGATAAATAATTAAATATGAAATATCATTTCCTTCATAACATGATAGTAACAAGAGTAGAAATTTTTATTGTATATTTCACACTTTTAAAAACCTTAATTAATGATAGTTATTAAATGAATGATAAATGAGAAATATGAAAATAAATTATATGTGATATGAATGAAAATAAATGATATGCATGAAAATATATGATAGCTACATCAAAAAGTGAGGTTTTTTTTTTTTCCTCCTTGTTTTGTTGTTGTTGCTGGTGCATTAAAAAACCTCTAGTTCAAACTTTTTCTACTTCAGTAACTGTTTAAAACATATTTGAGAATGGGAATCTATTTATTGGCCTTTTAAAGCTTCATTTAAGTGAATTTGAATATATGCGCTGTTTTTTGGGACCAGTTGTACAGGTAAATGGAGAGATTATTGAGATAAATTTGATCAATAAATGCGAGATCAGTCTAATTAATTTGATAAATATCTAATTATGAAGGTAACATTTCCTTCTTATTCTCTTACTGACAAGGGTAGAAATTTTTACTGGTGTATATTTCGGACTTTAAAAACCTTAAATAATAATAGTTAATAAATGAATGATAAATAAAAATTATAATCAATGATATGTACGTAAATAAATTATAGTTACATCAAAAAGTTGAGGTGTGTTTTTGGTTTGTTTTGTTGTTGTCATACATTTTTAAAAAACTTCTCTAGTTTAAACTTTTCTACCCCAGTAACATTTAAATACATACTCGAGTATGTGAATCTAATTTTTATTGGCTTTTTAAAGCTTCATTTAAGGAATTTCATTTACGTGCTGTTTTTGTGGAACCAATTGCACATGTAAATGAAGAGATTATTGTGTCATAAATTTGATAATTAAATCCAATAAATATGATATCAATCAATTAATTAAATTTATAAATATCTGAATATAAAGATACCATTTCCTTCTTATTCTGATATCAACAATTGCAGAAATTTTTGCTGTTGTATATTTCACACTTTAAAAAAAACCTTAAAAAGGAAAATAATAAATATTTGTTTACTTGGAAAATATTGCTATTTATAAAATAAATATTACAGATTTTGAAATTATGAATATTCCGTTTTATATATGAAATACTTTATTAGGGTCTTTTATATTGATTTATATAAATAAACCTCATTGATTAAGATTGTTTTATTGGTCATTTACATAGGATAACATTGGGAAAAAAAAATCCAAATTTAAATGATTTTTAGGAAAATAATTTTGCACATAAATTACCGGATATTTGAAACCAAGATATAGATATTTTTAAAGAAAATCTCAATCAATATTCTAGTAATATTTAGAGCTGTAGATGTAATTAAAAAAATAACTAATTAAATATTGGGAAATTATGAAATTGGAAAGTTAGAACATTTCCATTTTTAAAAATGTTTTATGCATTTTTATGATTTATTAGATGCTTTAATTTTTAATTTCAGTATTATTTTTCGCTGTTTTTGTATTATATTTATCATAAATCATGAATCCTAATTTTTCGCACAGTTTTTGAATAATTATAATTATAAAGCAAGTTATTTTATTAAGCTGTTTAAAAATGGAATTACAACAAAAAAAATGTAACCATACAATCTGAAAAATTATTTATTTGACAAAATACATTTTGTTTCTATTATATATTGTTCTCAAAACAAAATTTTGAAATTGGTTAAGTTCAGAAAGTTAAATATTTCAGATGCTTTTTTAACAAATGATTTTCCAAGCTGCATATTATTAATTTAAAAGAAAACTCACAATAAAAGTCTAGCCTTTCTTATTATTTCCGTACGCGTACAAAAATAAAACATTGAAAAAATTCGCATTTTAACAAACGGTGTATTTTTAAAAGTGGAATTGGGCTTTATTATGATTTTCAGTTTTAAAAATAAAAATGTTGAGAATTTCATTTTTAAAAAATGCTTTATGAAATATACAAAAGAATTTAGAAGAGAATTTGATTTAAAAGACAGAAAAACTGATATTTTATAACTAATATAATTAATTAATAATATAATATTTAACAATTAGAAAAAATATTTGGGCAAAAATTTATTTACAATTTAATTCACAATTAAGATATTCAAATGGATTTTTATTTTTAATTTATTCGGGTTTTTTTTTTTTTTTTATCACAGTGGATATGATCCAATTCAAAAGTACAAAATATATATATATATATTCAAGGTAATATAGATCTAGGTCTTTAGAAATCCTAATTTATTAAACAATCTCTAATTACAAGTAATATCAAACATGTTAAGCTTTATTAAATTTATATTAAAAATCATACAACTTCATGCTTACAAAAAACTGGTGGATTTAATGAATATTGTTTATTTATTGATAAAACATCATTTATTTTATTGTTTTCATAACTTTATTTATGTATTATGCCATTCACTTTTGCATAGTGAAACTTCAACATAATAATATATTGTATTATTTGTCAACATCAATCATTATTTTGAATAAATTAATATTTTTAAAGGAATTTAATATGAAAATTTGGGCGCTGATGACCGAGTAACTAGCGCTCTGGCGTTCGGTGCCACGGGTTTCGGCTTCGAGTCCCGGCGATGCCATGGATACTTGTAATGGTTCGGAATCCACTATAAACCGAAGCGTAGATTGAAAAGCGTGACAACCCTACCCCGTAAAAACGAAACATCTCCTGTATCGAAATCTGCCAGTAGGAAGAAGGCTTTGGTCCACCATGGGGCTTGTTGCATCAATGAAGAAGATATGCGTAATTTCGGCGTATTTGTAAAATGAGTTGAAATTTTTTTCTTTTAGTTCTGCAATTTAATTTTTGCAGTGTTTATTATGTATTTGTTCCTCAACAAAATTTACAAAAATATAGAGTTGATGTTAATTGTTGATGATCATAATGTTTTTCTATATTTTTTTGGTTTAATAGTTGGGTTTAACTTTGTTTTAATTTATAATAATTAATAAAAACCTAATATCTAATATCGAATTAAATATTTTTTCTAATATTTAAATGTTTATTTTTCTTATTGGAATAATAGCGGAATGTGTTATATCTCAATTCATTGCCGTATGAAGGTATATTCTTTTTATCATGATTTATTTTCAGTGGCGAACGTCATTGAAAATATTTTCCATTATAACAGTGACTTCTATTCAATCACTAATGTCATTGAAAGTATTTTCCGTTGTAGTTTTCCTTTTCTTCTTTTTTTTTTTAAAGTATATCCCTTCCTTAATAACTTAATCTTAATTGTTTCTGGTGGCTGAACCATGAACCATTTGTGTGTATGTGTGTGTGTGAGTGATCTTTAACTGTGGGAAAAAAAGGAGTTTTCTAAAAAAACATTTAATTTTTCAAAGAGAAGTTAACATTATTAGCGAGATATAATAATTAGCAATATATTATTATTATTAGCAAAATATAATAATTAGCAATATATTATTATTATTAGCAAGATATAATAATTCAATTTTCATTTTTTAACATTTATTAAAAAGAACTTAAATAGGAAATAATTGCGATTAATAATTATAACACACAATAATTATAATTTTGTGAAAAAATCGAAAATAGGAAAGGCTCTTGTGAGAATTATAAACATCTCGCATATACTTTTACCAACTGACATCTTTCTATGCTGTTCATAAATTGTGTAATGTAATGCTAAACATCAGGATAACAATATTTTCTGTTTAAAAATATTAATAACTTACAATGAAACTTTTTGAATATTATTATATAATTGTTAACTAACACTCCTTGAAACAAACAAGTAATATATAAAAAAAAAAAAAAAAAAAAAAAATGTTTAAAGTCAATTCCAACTTTTTTTCCCTCTATTGCAGAAAGTCCTTTAGAAATAATTTTCATTCATTTTTTAAAGTTTATCTGGCGCCATCTATTGGTAGATATATGCAATTTAAATAAAAAAACTAAAATTAATTAATTAAATTTAATGAATGAAATAATATTTGAAAAAACTGTATTAACATCCAGTGTCATCCTCTACAAGTTCAAAAATGTGTTTGAACTTGAGTGGATGAATAAAAAGTATTTTGTGAACGATTGAAAATTTGAACAAGATATATATAGGGGAGAGTGTGAACTAATAGAAGGAATTGAATAAATAGTAAATAAAAACTTCAAAAATGTCGGTTGAAAGATTCTACTCTAAGCTTAAAAAAATCTTTGTAAAATGATATTTTTATAAAATGAGTTTAAAGGGTGTGCATGTATCTTCGTAAATTAGACCATTCCCATGAGTTGTTGCAGGGTTGGTATTTCTTCGCACCCTCTACGAAAAAAGAAAAAAAAAGTGCAGGGGTGTGCATTTCCACACAAGGGTGTGTTGTCAAGATAAAAATACGAAAGGTCTTCTAATCTAAATTTTTTTTTTTTTTTTCTGTGGGTTTCTTTTTCTCCCCCGCTATTGGATTTTGGTGGAAGAAGACGTTTCTTTCTTTTTTCTTTTTCTTTTCTGACTGTTTCTTTTGTTAAATATTCAATATTGGCTTGTGCTAGCATTTTCAAATTCATACATATTTTTAAATTTTTAAATATATATATTTTATATGCCCTTTTTTTTTTTTTGAATTTGACTTTAATTCAAATATGAAACGTAAAAGAAGTCCTTATTTATTTATACAAATTTTAATATCTGTACATTGTCCTTTGATGAACAATATTTTAATGATTGTATTCTACGACGTTTTATGTCATAGTACAAGTTCTTACTTGTGGTATTTTTATCACTAAAACAGCAGATTTGTAGTAAATTCAGCGGTACCAGAAGAGTACATGGGATGGATGATGCATTGCACCCATATTGCGCCACAATCAATTTAGTAAATCTGCTTTCCGCTGCTGCTCATCATCAGTATATCTGCTATCATTTAATGGAAAACAAACCCGTGTTATAAATTACACCAGATGTTAACATAAGACCTTATTTTTGTATTGAGAAATGTTACAAATATTTAATATTTGATAAGCAGCCAAGTCGTTGAACTCGTTGAACTGTTGGTTCTTTCGTTAAATATTTTCTTTTGTTAAATATTCAATATTGGCTTGTGCTAGCCTTTTCCTATTCATACGCATTTTTAAACTTATAAATTTATATATTTAAATCTCTTTTTTCAATTTCCTTCTGTTAGCACACAATCTCCCCTATATATATCTTGTTCAAATTTTCAATCGTTCATAAAATACTTTTAATTCATCCACTCAACTTCAAATACTTTTTTTAACTTGCAGTGGATGACACTGGATGTTAATACAGTTTTTCAAATATTAATTCATTCATTAAATTTAATTAATTAATTATAATTAATTTTTTTAGATTTAAGTTGCATACATCTACCATGTTAGCATGTTATGAACATGTTTAAACGCCCTATTTTAAAAATGATCCGTTTTAATTTTCTTTTATTTAAAATTTATGTATATTATTATATTAAATCTGCTGTCATTTAATGAAAAAAAAAATCCGGGTACAAATTACCCAGATGTTAACATAAGACCTTATTTTTATATTAAGAAATGTTTCATATATTTATTATTTGTTAAGTAGCTTTGAGTACTACTAAAATTTAACTCCAAATTTGTCATGAATGTACGGCCTATCTTTCAATTGAATTTTGAAGTTACCTGAGAAAGAATGAAATAATTTTCATTCGTAGAATATATATATAGTGGGGAATAAGGGTAGATTAGAATTATTCATAATGATTTTTTGTCCTCGTTAAATATACTTCATTTAAATAATTGCCATCTCTTCTAATAAGTGAATATAAGATGTGAAGCCTATAAACAAAAAAATATCATTTAAAGGTATATATAAAAAACAAAAAACAAACAGACTTGTTTGTTTGTATATATATCTAAACAAATGGTATAAATTTAAACAAACAAAACTAAAACTGTCAAAAAATTCTCATTTAAAAGACATCTATATCTTATTTATATATATATATATATATATATAAAAGTTAAATGGGATTTAAATCTAAATTTTCAATTAGAAAGGATGGTTATTTAAATGGATTTATTTAAACGAACAAAAAATCATTATGAATAAAAACTGTCTCAGAAATATTTTTATCATTTTTCAAAAGTTACAAAATCCCGATTTATGTCAGGGTATGAAAATGTATTTTAAATTATAATACAAAAACATAACTACATAAAAAAAATGTATAAATATAAATGTAGATATCTTTTTTGTATATATTTTAAACATGAATGACATCGATTTTTGGTACATTTTAAAAACAAGGAATTATTACGAAATAAATATTAACATTACATCCAAAAAATTATTATTTTCTAAATTTTAAAAAATTTCTTAATGAAGTCTCACAGTTAAACAAGAAGCTTTGATAAAAACAAATACTTATTCATTTGTTATTGTTATATGGCATGTACATTGAGGGTAAGTCTAATGAAAATGAATTTTTGAAAATGAATTTTTTTATCCTGGAAATTTTAAAACCATCAATTTTGTAGCTGCATTTTTTTTTCCCAGAAACCATGTTAGAGAATTATTGTGTATCATCAAAACTTAAAAAATCCCTTTCTTTACCAAACAGAGCATCAATTATAATTCCTTTGAAAATATAATTCACTGTCATATGAATTATATTTTAATAAAAGTTACATATTTTACTAAAATACACCAAGCAAAGCTGCATATTTTACCTGATGATTATTCACCGATTTTCTTTTTCAAGTCAGCTATTTCCGTCAATTTCCATCTATTTATCAGCTGAAATTATCTTATAAATATAAAGGAGCTATTGTATTCCTGGATGGAGAGGCTATTTGATTATTTTCCTAATTTTGTTGTTAGGAATGCAGATAGGATAATTAAAAAAAAAAATGCCATGAAACCAATTTTATTTGGTCACTTATCAATTTTATTGCAAGTTGGAGATACTTAAATGAAATAAATCTGTTTATCTTGTATCACGGAATAAGTTGTAACTATTTTCTAATGACAGGTACTTTTTATCTAGCCTGTATGTTATTAGAACGAATTTAGCATTACCAATTGGAGCCCCTTATTGCAATTTTGAATGAACACCTTCCAATGTGGGTATTTGATGGGCTTCTCATCTTCCTCCCTGAACCAAGCGACCTATAACATGTATATTTAACATGCCCTATCACTGATTTCGTTTCTGTATCGCTTGTCGAGTTTCAAAACAAGCAGCTTTGGTTTGGAAATTCTCTACCCCTATTTGAAATATTGATTAGACATCGACGTAGATATCGATTCTAATCAACTGGAAACTCAAATACAGCAGTTAAGAGTATTAAAAAATGTGTATAAATTATCTGAAACAGATATTGCTATGGGGCCTCATGGCCGAGAGACTAGCGCTCTGGCACTCTGTGCCATGTATGCCGATAGTGGTTCGGAATCCACTTAAACCGTAGGTCTCTGTCTTATATGACTATAGATCGTAGGGCTGAAAACCCACCCCCATAAAATGAAAACATCTCCTGTCTCGAAATCTCCTAATTGGCCTTGGCCCACCATTGAAGAAAAAGAAGACATTGCTGTGATATACTCAATCTCTTTATAGATTTATATATTATTCTGTTTTCAAAAATGTCGAGCACTGTAACCTGAGATTATTCGTCAAAAGAACTACAGATATGTCGCAGTTTCAGCATCACCCAAACATATAAATTAATTGAGGTGCCTGTTAGACTAGGCCAATAATGTGCCACTAGTTTAAAATGACCCACCAAACATATGAAGAACTGCACCCTTCTATTCGAAGCCAACGGAACTGATCTTTCAGCCTATGGATTTGCCACACCCTTTCCTGGCACAAGCGTGGAAACTTTTTTGATACATAGTTTCTCTTGTCGGGCATCTTTTTTTTTTTTTTTTTTAGCTGAAGAATTTGTCACAACTCTTGGATCGGAACAGAATCTGGTATGGCAATTAGGTTTTTGCAAGAGATACCGAAGGAAACTATGTATCAAACTTAAAGCGATAAGAGTTCAGCCTTAGGTAATTTAGATTAAAACGTTCCTTGAGCATTGTGCAGCAAGTTATTTTTTTTTTTCCTTTCTTTTTTTCCCTCCTTTCGTACATCCATTAGGTGATGTAGCTCGTATTCTAATTGGTACCACAAGTTTTTATTCGAATCCCGATGGTGCCAGGGATGTTTGTAGTGGTTCAGAATCTACTTTTAAACCGTAGGTCCCGGTCTAATGTGATAACAGAGCATTGGAGGGAGGGGTAGTGTTACTCGTCCCACAATGTCCACCAATTCCATTTATGTCCGTAGCATATCTTCAAGTTACACGTGCCGCTTGGATCGTACTAATTGAGTAACAGCTCTTGCTTATGGATAACGGAATACGATTTAACAGAATAAAGATAACTGTTTTTGTGCCAGCTACATAAGAAAAAAAAATATTCTAATTTGTGTTGTTATTCTTTAAAAAAAGTGGAATTGATTTAGATTTTTATAAAAAAATTCTGGAATGACTTTCAAATTCCAACACAGTGCGATGGCCAATTGTCTAGCGCTCTGGCCTTTGGTACCACAGGCTTCAAGTTCCAATCCTGGCTGTGGCATGGATGTTTGTTAGTTTGAATCCACGTTAAACTGTAGGTGTTGCTCTAATTAGCCTAAAATGTACACAAAATGACCGTAGAACGATAAACCAAACCGGTCAAATTTCAACAATTTGTACCGTAATTTTCACATCAAATTTTTACCATAAGGAGCAATGAATTATGTATATATATATATATATCATGCATGACATATTTGCTTTTATATATATATAATATATATATATATATTATATATATATATATATATATAATATATATATATATATATATATATATTTTGATATATATATTATATATATATACATTTGATATATATATACATTTAATATATATATTAAAGCAAATATGTCATGCATGAGATTGT
Source organism: Caerostris extrusa (assembly GCA_021605095.1). Lineage (NCBI taxonomy): Eukaryota > Metazoa > Arthropoda > Arachnida > Araneae > Araneidae > Caerostris > Caerostris extrusa. The sequence goes on along the minus strand of BPLR01010615.1, from coordinate 5,229 downwards.
TTATATATATGGAAAAGAAGAAAAGTTATTTTGTGGCATTTTCTTTTTTTTTATTCTATTTCTAATAACAAGCATGATTCATTTTTCTCGTAAAATTATTGATTTATTTGACTTTATTTTTTTCGTACTATTCACAATAATAGGGATGGCGAAACCGCGACCCGCCTTGAACATTTTTCCGACCCGTGTTTATTACGCTTTTATAAAATATATTTATTTTATAATGGACAAAGTAGTGAAAGTCAATGTATTGAAAAAATACATTATTTGTTGATCCATATATTCAAAAATTAACTGCCGAAATTATGAGAAAAAATTAATTTTGGTTTTAAGATAATATTCTTGCGCAAAGAAATATAGCACTAGTAAAATAAATATTTTTTAATGATTTCATTTTTTTTTATTTTATTTCATTTATATTTATATATTGTTTATATTTCATTTTAAGTGTTATATATTTCTTTAGAATGTGCATTTAGTATCATTATTATTATAGTAAGCATAGATAATATAATTTATTTCTAGTAAGAATAACAGTCTTAACAGTCATTCTTACAAGTAAGAATGATAGTAAACACAATAATAATAATTCATCATGTTTCAATTTTTCACTACAAAAAATTGTCTATAGAGGGTCTAAATCTGATGTAGGATATATAATTTTACATGCGGCCCATGAAGTTATTATGAATTTTCAAAGTGGCCCCCAAGATCATTTGAGTTGGCCACCCCTACACTATATGAACACATTTACGCAAAAATAAATAAATAAATTTAAACTTCTCTTTATTTTCATTTGTTCCGATTTTCTCTCTCTCTATTTAGCCTAAAATGTGCACAAAAATTGATCGTAGAGCGACAAACCAATTAAATTCCAACAATTTGCATACCGTAATTTTCACATCAAATTTATACCATAAGGAACAATAAATTTTATGTGTTAAAAAAGTAAATACGTCATGCATTAATTACATTGTTCGTTTAGTATCATCATTATTATTATATTATCTATGTTTACATGCAAGATTGATAGTAAACACAATAATAATAACTCGTCATGTTTCAATTTTTCACTGCAAAAAAATGTCTATAGTGGGTCTAAATCTAATATAGGGATATATAATTTTACATGCGGCCCTTGAGCTATGATGCATTTCAAAGTGGTCGGCAAGATCGTTTGAGTTGGCCAACCCTGCACTATATGAACACATTTACTCAAAAAAAAAAAAAATTTTTAACTTCTCTTTTATTTTCATTTGTTCTGATTATTTCTTTCTATTTATTTATTTATTTTAATTAAACTCAGCTACCACTAGCAGTTAATCTTAGTCTTGATACCTGCAGTTATATTTCTGATAAAACAGAAAGAGACAAAAAAAAAAGGATTGAGCCAAACTGCTTTGTACCATGTGAGAAATTTTTTTTATCTAAACGTACATAACGCTTAACACTATCTTATTCAATTATTTTTTATGTGTCCAAGAGCTTTTCCTTATCTCTGTGTCGATCTAACCGAATTCTTACTTTTTATGTGTCACATTTAGATGGACAAGGAATATAAGACTGAATTATTTGTAGCGTTTTACATTCGTGTAGTTCACCTCCCAATCGAGCCGTGACAGACTGATAAGTGAGGAATATAAATAATTGAGGGTTTTTCGGCTTATCAGCTTCGCCTCATCGAAAACGCCGTTACTATGGAGATTTCTCTGCCTAAGTCCCGCCTCCTAATGCGATTGGTGAACAATCTGATTAGCATATCACGCCCATGTATTCAGTGCGTGGCCCAATGGAGGTTCGCATTAAATAGATTGAAGCAGTTATCACGAAAGCGGTTAATAAAACTAAAAGAAAAAGCGCAAAAAAAGAAGAGCGCTTTGATACAGAAGGAAGAAGAAAGAAAGAAAAAAAGTTTTTGAAAGGAAATACGTGTTTAGAAAGTAGAGAGTTTTTAAGGCGAAGGGCTAGACGAAGTTGGCCATGAACTTTGGAAAAGTACTATGCTTAGTCGTCCATACCTGTACGAGTTTTTTTCTTTTTTTTCCCCATTTTTGGCTTTCGGTTTGTCGTAAATGTTGAGTTATTGTGTTTAAGTTATTTCTTTTCCTTCAATTTATGTAATAGGCGGTTCTTTTTGTGCACTTGCACAAATGTAATTTGAGAAAATTTTGTGAATTATATATGTATATATATATATATATATATATTTTGTGAATTATGCTATATTCATTCAAAATAAATAAAAAGAATAATATAAATAATCGCGGCATAGTTAGATATTAAATTTAAAAATAAATAAAGAATAATAATTTTTAGATTTTTTATTTTTACCAATTTTTAGTTGAAAAAACTCATTTTGTAAATCCAATTAGATATATTTTCAAAGCATTGAAGGTCAACATTTGTATAGCGACTATTATTAGACAGATACATTTTTATTATACTTTTTTTTTTCTACAAAAAATTTAAATTTAAATTTCATTTACCGAATTTTTATAGTCTGCATTCAAATGTAATCTAAATAAAAATATCTCTTTTCATATGATTTTAGATCTTTAAAAAAAAAAAATTGGTTACTCATTGTGTTTTATTGTACTTTTTATTGTTTTTTGAGAAAAACAATTTTCATTCTAACCGCCATTCCGTGCTTGTTATAATACAGTATAAATACATTTTACGGTAGTAAAAATAAATAAATAATAAAATAAAAATACTTCGTAACAGATTTTTCTAAATGATGACAATTGTTCTTCATTTAAAGATAATGATCACAATTATTATTATTATATAAATAATATTGTAAATTATATATATGATTTTTTTTTCCCCTCTTCAAAATAAAAACAAATAGAATAATCGGGGAACTAGTTGTGACACAAATTTAATTATTTCTAAGTTAAATTGTTCTTTTATTTCATTTTATTTTTTACCAAATTGAGTTGAAGAACCCATTTACAAATCCAATTAGACATGTTTCAAAGCATTACAAAAACATTGAAGGTCAACTTTTGCATAGCAACTATTAGACATATTACATCTTTACTATACTTTTTTTCTTTTTACAAAAAAATTTAAATTTAAATTTCAACTACCAAATTTTTATTGTCTGTATTTAGATGTAATCTAAATTTCTTTTCAGAGATATAAAGATATCTAAATATATTCAGAGATATATCTTTCTGCTATATCTCTTTTCATATTACCTTAGATCTTTAAAAAAAAAAAAATTGCTTAAATTATTTTGTTTTATTGCAGCTTATAGTTGTAAAAGTGGTTCTCTTAACTAAATTTCTAATTTAAAAATAGTTTCTCATTTATTTTTTAAGAAACAATCTTAGAATATTTTTCATATTAACCGTTATATCAGAGCTTGCCTAGTTATAGTAAGTATAAAAATTTTATGGTAGAGAAAAATTACTGTTTAATAGATTTCTTAAATGATGAAAATATTTTTGTTTGTTAATAGTTAAACAAATATAATAAATATAAATAAAAATATGTATAATCTGCTGGGCTGATGTACAGGTTTTCATAAAATTATTTCATAATTACTTAAAAGAAAAGAAAATTAAAATTTTTACAATTATTTAGTTATTTCATCATATAATCATTAACTCAAAAAGAAATTAAAAGAAACGTAATAAGAAATATTTAATTGCATAATTATTATTTCGCGAAAGAAATTAAAAAAAAAAAAAATAAACCAGTAGGAAATATTTTATTACATAAGTACTAGCTCATAAAATAATTAAAAATAATAATAAATGAATGAACCATAAGAAATATTTTTGTGAGATAATTACTAGTTCATAAACGAAATAAAAAATGAATAAAAACCAAAAATAAATATTTTATTATAAAATTGCTAGCTCATGAAAGAAATAAAAAAAAAAAATAATTAAATGAACCAAAAATAAATATTTTATTATGTAATTACTAACTCATGAAAAATATAAAAAAATAAAAAATAAAACACTAAGAAATATTTTATTATATAATTACTTTAACTCATGAAAGAATTTTAATAAATAAATTAATGAACTAAAAAATAAGTATTTTATTATATAATTATTAATTTATGAAAGTAATAAAAAATAATCAACCAACCAATAAGAAACTTTGAAAAGCGTCTAGAACCTTATGGACCCATACTCCCCAAAACAATACCTAATTTCAAGTGTAAAAATAATAATAAATAATTAAAAATTAAAAATGATTGAAAACATAAAATCTTTAAGAATATAAATTTTAATTTACTATACAACCACAATTCTACTCCTAGTAGCTGTTAGGTTGTGGCACAACTCATCACAGAATTGTTTCAAAATAATGGTATTTTTATTATAAATTTCCAATTTTGTTTACATGAACAATAAATAATCAGAAACTTTTGTGACTTTTGATCTAAGCTTAGTTAAGAATATAAACAAATTAGAAGGAAAAAAATACACACTAGAGGATTTAATTTTTAAGGCAAGAAATGCATTCATGCACATACCACACTTATTAATTATATTTAAAAATCTCGTAAAAAATTCATTGATTTGATCATAGTAAAAATTATTGTGTGTTGGGATTTCACATGTTGTGAGATATGAATGAATTGAATTACGCATCTGATGATGATGATGATGATGATGAATGAATGATTATGAATTGAATTATTGCTTAATGAATTGCAGAACATCTGAATAGTCTCGTAAATTACTGAATGAATCATTTTCCATTAAACAGATTTTGAACACATTATTTTTAATTCAGATATTATTTACTTTTAACTTTATGCATTAATCCAAAATTAATATTTATATTTAAATGTAAATGATTTTTTTAATGCATCATTTACATATAAAAACATATAAGGATATCAGCAATATTTGAATATAAATATATTGATCCTCAATAAAAATGTATAGGTAAAATCAATTATACATGAATATAAATAAATAGTTATAAGGAAAAAATAATTATTTTTCAATAAATTTCCAGCAACCTTTCTAAATAAAGATTGCAAAAAGAATTCAATTCACAAAAATAAATATCAAATAATTATCAATGAAATGAATACATTGATAAAATAATTATATTTAAAATACAATTTAAGATACATAATTATACTACGGCTGTCATTTACATTGAAAGTCTTTTCTTTTTTTCCTACATGTACGCAGATAAGCAGAACATTTGGAATAGAATACGTTTTAAAATAATTTGTGTTAATTATTTAAG